>OVBE01002207.1:0-31732 GCA_900406425.1 Iberis pinnata | reverse complement strand
AGGACAACGAGCAATAGAAAACGTACAAATCCTGGTGCAAGTGTTAAGCCAAAAGAGGTGAACTCTGTTTTGCAAACTCCGCTCCGCTAATCTTTATGTTAACTATGAATTATCATGAAACAACTTCTCAATCTCTCTTAATCTATCTCAGGTTTTTCTCTCTTCTCTTCCTCTTTCTCTCTGATGTTTTTGATATTCCTCTCAAATAGTAAGCATGCAATCAATCTCTTACAATTTCCATTTTACTCACAAACAGTACGCAAGCAATTCGATTCCCTGCTGCTTATCCTATGCAACCACCAAATGGTAATTGTTACAAAGATTGGAAGTTGATGACCTAAGATCATCTGCTTATGACTTTGCAACAAATCCGACAAGTAAGCTCATGCGATTCACTTATGAAGACGCTTTGTGAATTGCCGATTCTTTTCTTATTTTTGACTAATCCTTCGTGAATATCCCACTGTTGATTTTGCCCGATATTACTGATTGTCTAACATTTTTCTTTGGTGCGGATATGACTCACCCGCAACCTGGAAAAGTCTCCAGTCCTTTTATTGTTGCTGTATATGCATTTCGTGATTGACTATGTTATTTCCATTCCTATAATTCTAAAATTTGAATATAGTATTTTTTATCTAAAATTAGTGAATCAGTTGTATAAGTTTATGAGGTTGAAATAATTGACAATAACTCAGTCCTTTTAAAATAATTATAATCCGTAAATTATTGGTAAACTGTAACTCGGCCATATATAAACCTGAACTCCACCATAATCAAACGTATTACTCAGTTCTCTCACAAAAATATTCAAATCCATAAATCAGTTTTACATTATGCCCACTTGGTTACTAAAGAAGTTAGAAGAGGTGGGAATATGCAAATCATTACTCTTCACAAACATACACAAAGGAATACCCGGCCTTTACTAAGATAAGTCAGCCATAATGTTAATTTTAAACTCAATGACTCAGACATTCTCGGTGAATGAGAGCGTATTCTAGCCTCACAACAAGAGATCCATCTCCAGAACCAATTTATACGAAGGGAATTACTCTCAGAGTCGTTATATTTGAGACGTACACATAGGAAAACGAAGCCTTCGGTAAGATAACCAAGCCGTAGCGTTCATCTTAAAATTATAACTTAGTCATCCAAAGAAAAATAACGTCGCCGTATTGTATAGTGTTACCTAAGACAATAAGAATAACTCAGCCGAATGATAAACAATAACTAAATCGCTTCATATATTAGACGTATTTTACGACTGAGCACTAATATCGATTAATTATTAGGATCGAGGCAAATGATGCTTATTACGCAGTATAAGGCTATGATGTGATATTACTTTGCCGAAATAAAAATATATGACTTTGACGCGACGTGAGTCTTCCTCTCTTTCTTGAAAACGTAAAAAATCTTTCTTTAAAAATGACAAAATCTTTATTTCTTTTTTTAAAAAATTAAATATAAAACATCCATTAAAAAGAAACAGAGTGACTACGTATTATATTGCCTCTCACTTTGAATTCATTATATCCGGAATTAAAATTGTGATGTTTTAAATTTCTTTTTTTAGTTAATGATGGAAGATGTTATCAAGATTTATGTGGTCTTCGAATAGTTTGACGGTGGTATGTATATTTGATTATTCGATTGTTATCGGCATATTTTATTCAATTTTTTAATCATTCGCTGATTGTATTTTAATTTCGTATTCGCTATTTAGAATTCATAGTTCCAGTATTTTATGGAAACTCTTAAAAGTAATAACCCGATTCATGTAACCCAGTCGTATCGTGTATTTTAAATTTTATAACTCATGCATTCAATATAAAATACCTTAGCCGTATCGTTTTTATAAAACAATAATAAACCCAACGGAATGATAAACAATAACTTAGGCGTATAATATCGAGAAATTGTTATAACCGGGGCAAATGATGTCTTACTAGTACTATGCAGCTATGATGAGATTATACGTTTTTGATGTCAAACCCTATGCTTCTTACGTCCCAGCTATGACAGGATGATAAAGCCAGTCTCTCTCTCTGCCACAGCTAAAGATATCATAAAATTGATTTACGAGGCATGTGATGATTTCTTATTACGAACAAAAAATTGAAGAGGCGGGAATACCAAAAATCGTGCCTTTTCAATAAATATTCGAATATGTTTCTCTCTCTATTTGCTCAAAACTTCTCAATCTCTCTCTTAAAGAATAATCAACTTAATGTCTCTCAGTGGTAACGTGAAAATTAGGCAATTATTAAAAATAACTTAGCTGTATCATTTATTACTGCATAAGACAGTAAGAATAACTCAGCCGATTGATAAACAATAATTTAGCCGTGTAAACATAACTCAGCCTTATAATATCAAGAAAATTTCTTAAATAATCGAACGAAAATTTTGATTATAAATTTCTGGTTCATATTCAAACAGATGTTTATGAAATGCAAGTAATAATATTAAAACAATTCAAATTTACCAAATAATCATATTACAATCTAACTTCGTAGAGTAGATTACAACCCAATGTACTTGTAATAATTATAAAAGGCTGAATTTTAAAAGCTCTCGTGATTTGAAAACCTTGGATCTCGAACCGGTCAAGCAATCCCGAATCGAGATTCCAGTACACTACTTCAAAGGGTTGAGAAGGTTCACGGTAAAGATATGACAACAGAAGAGCACCGTAACGGGTCATGCCAATAATAACCAATCCATCTTTTTTGACAAGAGATTCCCAAAGTGTTGGCAAAATACAAATATATCTTGTCCACTCATGTTTGTGCTCGTTCTCCAAAATCCAAAATTCGAAGGTTTCTCCAATAGGTATCCAACAGGAAGATATAAAAGCCAGTCTATCCTTGTAACTGAAGATTATCGTCGCGTAAAGATTGAAGTCCATAGCATCGGCTATATTGATGTACATAAAAGTTTCTGTCTCCAAATTAAAACCAATAACACAAAATAAGTGCTGCAGAGAGAATATACAACCAACAAAATATATATACCCGCCAACACAGATGTTGTAATCGTCCGCAACTTCAAAGGGAAAAGAACATTGGACTGCTCTCCAAACGAAGTATAAATTCTGCAGGGTCAATACTTTATGTACGCGAGCAGTATCATAATTTTCATGTAAAATCGACGTCGTCTGAATGACTTTATACTCCTCAGTAACTTGATCAAAACCGATGAAATTTATGGTCTTCCTTCTAGTAATCTTTACAGAAGGAAATAACATAGATTCACCTGTTGTCGAATTATAAACTACGACTATACATGTCTGCTCATTACCTACCCAATCCCACGGGTTATACATAATAGACCGCGAACCTGAGACCTAATATGAGAATGCGGGTGAATCAAATGGTGTTTGAGAGAAATAATAGGTGCGCCACGCATCTGATCAGGTTTTTCAGAAACATAATAGAAAGTCAAAGTATGTTGCTCAACAACAAAAAACAACAACCTTGGTCGATTGCGAGCAACATCCAGATTCATGTCGACAAAAAAATGTCCACCCAATAGATGTCTCCACAATTTGGACACACAAAGACACCTACCAATAGCCTTTGGAGGAAAATATTTAGCAATCTGAAGTAGGAGATCAACAGGTTTAGCGGGTAAATTATGAGTCGGCGGACTACTACTAATGATTGTATACTTGTCTGCCATCATAGCCAAAAAATATGAAATCGAACGGAGATTTATTGACAGGAAAGAAATAGAAAATTAGACGGAAAGATCACAGAAAAATATACATAGGGTTATATAGAATAACCCTAAACGCGTCTTAGTGAATGATCCAGACTAAGGTTAAACATTGAGCCCATGGGCTTTCTTTTCTAGTCTAATTTTAAAAAGATAGATAACTCAGCCCTTTTTATGTTTCCGATGTCAGAACAACTCAGCTGTAACTTTCATTTTGAAATTGATAACTCAGACATACAAGTAAGAATAACTCTCTCTCTCTCTCTTTCTCTCTCTCTCTCTCTCTCTCTCTCTCTCTCTCTCTCTCTCTCTCTCTCTCTCTCTCTCTTTTCAATGGCTAGCTTTTCTGTGACGACAGCGTATTCTAGCCGAATAATAAAAATAAGCCGTTTCATATATTAGCCCAATGTTAAAAAATAACTTTAGGCGTATAATATCGAATAATTTTTATAGTCGAGGCAAATGATGTCTTACTACGCAGCCTTTAATTAGCCTTTAATACAAAAAATCGTAACTATGCCATTTTCATTAATTAAAAATATGTGACTTTGACGCGACCATTATCTCTACTTATTTCTCTATTTCTCTCTTTATTTTCTCAAAAAATCTCTATCTCTCTCCTAATCTATGTCAGGGTTTTCTCTTCCCCTTTCGATATTTCTCACAAACAATTCACATGCAATCTATCTCTTTTGATTTCGATTTTGCTCACAAACAGTACGTATGCTAGATATATCCATTGCAACTAAAATTTTATGGGCATGAGACTTATGCTTCCTCCTGCTTCTCCTATGCGACGACCAAAGGGGCACCGCTCCAACTGTTGTACAGAAGTACCAATCTTCAACAACCTGACTCAAATAACATTTGAGACTTGTGAAGAATTGGAATGGGAAAGATTACCAAATATACTCAAGAAATCCTTATCTTCAAGGGACTCCATTAAAGAGATAAAGGTAAATTTCCAAATCTAAGATATTAACATATCTTCGTGATTTTCCTGATATACTGGAATCTTCACCTTCTGATTTGGGTCGATCTCTACGGTCTCCTAATAGTACTATCATATTTTTTTTCTGAACTAAGGTAACACTTACAAGCAATCATTAATACGAGAAAAATAAAATCCCGACAGCCAAAACAAGAAAGCCCCAGAGACAAACAGAAACAAAACAACATAGAGCGAGAAAACAAAGAAAAATCGGTAAATCTACAACTGGTGCGAGCTGACATAGCGGGCAGAAACAATGTACTATCATATTCAATATCACTCTATGTTTTTAATTCTTACAGTATTCATGTGTTGTAATAATAATTCAAGCTCTTTGTTGAAACAGAACAAGGGATTGTGACTTACGACTATAAACCTCACATGCACACTTGGCGCCAACTTGGAAGTTCTTAAACAACTTGATTGTTTATCACTTACAAGTTGACCCAAGTTTGCATGTAAGGTTTGTAGTCCTAAGTCACAATTCCTTTTTCTGCTTCAATAAATCAATACTGAGTAATCTTCATACTCAGTCTCATTATCTTAGTGCTAATTTACTTCTTGCAGTAGTCATGTATTATAATAATAACTTATCGTTTTTTTAGTGGGAAGTTTCATATAATAATAATTGGTACTACTCACTCATAAGTCGTAACACAAACAGGCTAATCAATAAATTTTTCGTATTCAAACATAACTTAGAAGAAGAAACTATATAAAGTTAAGAGAAATATAATTTTGTAAACTATAGAAAAACTTTATTAAAAACTCAGTGGTATCAAAAAATATCCAAATCCATAAATCACTTGCACATTATGCCCACTCTTATTACTTAGCCGTAACATTCATCTTCAATAAAAATAACTTAGCCGTATCGTGTATTATAAAATAATAATAATAACCCTGCGGAATGATAAACAATAACTTAGGTTTACAATATCGAAAAATTGTTATAACCGAGGGCATTGATGTCATACTACACAGCTATGATGGGATAATACGTTTTCAAGGTCAAACCCTATGCTTATTACGACGCATAAATTATGTCACCAAATGATAAAGTCAGTCTTTCTGTAAAATAACTAAGTCGTAAAAGTAGAGACAGAAATAACCCAACTCTCTGTAAAGAATAATCAGCTTGATGTAACTCAATTGTTTCGTATTTTTGAATTTTATAACTCAGGCACTCAATAAAAATAACTTATCCATTTATTTTATTATAAAACAATAATAATAACCCATAAGAATGATAAACAATAACTTAGGCGTACAATAACCGAGGGAAATGATGTCATACTACGCAACTATGATGGGATAATACGTTTCTGAGGTCAAACCCTATGCTTATTATGTCAGCTATTATGTTAGAGTATTAGGCAGTTACAAGGTGTGTAATGTTGCTTATTACGTTACTGAGGATAAAAATTTGAAACTGATTACTTTACTCAGACATATAGAAAAGAAATCTCATCCTTTAGTAATATAACTCAGCCGTAACGATAATTTTAAAGTTCATAACTCAGAATACAGTAAAAATAACCCAGAAATACATTAAAAATAACTCAGCCGTACTAAAATAATTCTAATATGTCCATCAATGGTAAAGTGTAACTCAACCATTTACAAACCATAACTTAGCTGTTTTCTTTAAACTAGAACTCAGTCGTATCACAAAAAAATTCAAATCCATAATTCAGTTTCAGATTAAGCCCACTAATTTTTTGTTTTTTTTCCACACATTATGCCCACTCTTATTACTTTACCGAGGTGAAAAAAGTTGAAGAGGCAGGAATACGCAAAATCGTGACTCATCAATTTTTACGAGGCGTGCAATAATGCGGAATACGAAAAATCATGACTCTGATCTATTTATTTCTCTGTTTCTCTCTTTATTTTCCCCAGTTAAAAAAAATTACTAGATATTATATAAAACCTGAACTGAACAGTTATCAAACGTATTACTCAGTCGTTTCACAAAAAAGTACAAATCCATAATCAGTTTAACATTATGCCCACTCTTATTAGTTGACCGAGGTAAATAAAAAAGTAGAAGAGGCGGGAATACGCAAAATCGTGACTCTTCCGCCATTTGACTTTGAAGCGACGGTTCTCACTCTATCTCTCTATTTATTTTTGTGTTTGCTCAGTTAATTTCTTAACGAATTCACAATCTCTGTCTTTTGATTTTCCTCTCAAAAAGTATGCATGAAGTCTCTCTCTTTCGATTTCGATATTGCTCACAAATAGTATGCATTCAATCCGCTTCCCTCCTTATTATCCTATTTAACCACCAAAGGGGCACCAAATCTTAAAATGTTTATTGTAGTATTGGCTGCTTATCTTATGCAACCACCAAAGGTGGTACTTGCAGTACTATGAGGGCATGAAAATGTGTCTACCATTTATAAGAGGTGCTAAAATAATTTTTAATGTAGGCATGAGATTCAAATAAGTTATTTGGATGCACCTCTTCTAAATGGTAGACCCATTTTCTCCCTGCACAATTATCTTCAGTTATGTGAATTTGAAGCGACGTTTATCTCTCTATTTATTTCTTTGTTTCTCGATTTACCGGAAAACACCAAAGTGGTAATTTCACTTCTATACTCTATTATATATTTGTTTCAATTTGTTCTAATTGTTTCTTATTGTTATTTTCCGCAACCACTTCAATAGGATAGAGGAGAGAATCAGTACGTTTCACTGAGTCTTATGGATCACAGTGTTCCATCATTGTGAAGATGGAGTCTGCTGAGTATCACTTGAAGGATGCTTTGAAGTCATGCAGATTTTTGTATCAACAATAAAGAAGAAAACATTAATCCTTGAAGTAAAGGGATCTGATACAGCTCTTGTTCAACTAACTTTTTTTTTTGTTATGATGTAATTTAAAGTTAACTTGTAAGTGTTCTAAACAACTTTTGTTCTAAACCATCAGACATCTCACTTTACATGTAGTAACAAGCTCTAAATGTTGTCAAATGTGCATAGTATGATGGTGGTACTATTGATACAAGTTGATGTAGTGCACAAGAGTTATGTTAATAGTGCTTGTAGCATCCTATATGCACATATTGGCAGCATGTAGAGCACGTTACTACTTGGGAAGTGAGATTTCTGGTTTAGAACAAAAGTTGTTGAGAACAATTACAAGTAATCATGCAATTAAAGTACTTGATGTAATTTAGTTATTTACGTATGGAACAACTTTTATTTTCATATTTACTTGTTACTATAGTCATGTATTGTAAAATTAACACAGCCCTTATCAAACAGAACCCGATCATATATAAACAGAACTAATCCGTCATCAAACAGAACTCAGCCGTTTGAGAATAGGACTAAACTGTAGACATAACTCAGCCACTAAATAATAACTATTAGTCGTAAAAGTAAAGATGAAAAACCCAGCTTTCAGTAAGCAATAATCAGCTTGATGTAACTCAGCCGTTTCGTATATTTTGAATTTTATAACTCAGGCACTCAATAAAAATAACTTATTCATTTCGTTTATTATAAAACAATAATAATAACCCAACGAAATGTTAAACAATAGGCGTACAATAAGAACAGAGTACTGCTGATAGTTTTGCTAATTATGGTTTTGTTCCACATCTGCAATATATTGGGAACAAAAGTTTGCAATATAAATTAAATAACCAGCCGTAAACGAAAATAAGTTTGCATTTAAATAAATATCAGCAATACAATCCCAAAGTCTGCATTTAAACAAAAAAAGTCCTGCATTAAAAAAAAAATCAGCAATACAAATTCAGATGACACAACGACCACCACCGATCATCTCCATGAACACAAAAATTTCGTCTCCATCCCCCATCATCAACTCTATAACAAAAACAACACAAATAATTAAACCTTCATTTCTCAAGTAATAAGCTAAAATCCCTAAATACTTTAAAAAGTTTAAGGAGAGAAAGGAAACCGAATCAGGAGTTGGATTTGGTGCTATACGGTTGCCATCATAAAGAAAAAAACAAAGTAATAATATAGGTTTTTCTTCTCGCAATACCAAACCATCAGTTTCTTCAGTTGTGTATGAACACGTAAACTATATATATCTTGGATTCCCTAATTCACATTTTTGAAATATTATTGTGTAATAATAAATATGAAGTAATAGAATGAGGAATTCCTAGAAACACCATAAAAAGAAGTTTTAAATTGCACTACCACATACTCCCAAAAGTTCCAAAAATACCACACTCTCAAATGTTACAAAAATAGCACAAACATAAAAATTAAATATTAAGGGTATACAATTTAAAGTTTTGGGTAGTGGTTCTCTAAATAGAGTTTAGGGTTTATTTTTGAAGGGGGTAGGGTTTGGTTTTGACTTTTGAGGTTTTAGGGTTTAAATTTGAAGTTTTAAAGCTTTTTCAAGTTTTGTGGTATTTTTGGAAATAAAACATTTTTGTGGTAGTTTTTGCAAAAAGAATTAGACTAAATGTTATTTTGTTTATATAAATTTAGGTTAAAAAAGACAAAGTATATCTCCGCGTCGATGAGCTTGAGAAAGACTCTCTTCTCTTGTTCTGATTCAGGTGTCGCTGATCTCCTTGTGATACATGATTCTGCACTTGTAATCGAAGAACTCATGATGTAAAATAGTTTTGCAGATATATTTTAGGGAGAGAGATAGACTTTCAGTGTGAAAGATACACTATGGGCAAACGATAATTTATAACCAAAAATTTACTTATAACAAGAAATATTATTAAAAATAATTATTTTTGAGAACTACAGAAACACTTTATATATGGGAAAACACCCACTTTCAATAAACGGAGAGATGGAAATTTTAACCTTATACTTTACTCAGACATACACAAAGGAAAACCTGGCCTTTAGTTGATGAGATTGAGTCTGACGATTATACATATGCTGCTTTGTTGAAGTAGAACAACGGATTTCTACTTAAGACTATAAATCTCATTATCCTACTGCTAATTTACATCTTGCAGTCGTAATGTATTCTAATAATAACTTTTCGTTTATGTACTGGGAAGTTTCAAACTAATAATAATTGTTACTACTCCCTTGTAACACAAACATTGTAACAGAACTCAACCATATATTATTAGTACATAGAAAACTAAGTCAAAAAGTAAACATAAATCAGTCTTAAACATAAATCAGACGTTTAAGAAAAATAACTAAGTCGTAAAGTAAAGTTGAAAAAAACTCAGCTTACAGTAAACCATCAGTAGCTTTATGTAACTCAAGCATTCATTAAAAATAACACAGTCGATTGATTTGACCTCCATTTAAGTTGTCTGGAATACATAAGGTTGTTGCAAAAAGACGAGGGTGCCCTCGTCGCAATATACGGTTTTGGCGCGAAAATGAAAAGCAAAAACATGTTACCGACGTACAAACATGATTTGACCTACATTTAAGGTTAATTAATGCAACAAAAAATATATTTAATCTGTTAATTAACTTTAGCTAAATATAGTGACGAAAATAAAGATGGTAAAACCTCCATTATTGTAGACAAATTGAAGAATTTTTCTTGGCAGTTGAGGGTAATAAGTAAGGTACATATTTAAATTATTTTAGTTTTTGATTACTCGTCCATCATTAACTGTTATGGTTCGCGTCGTATATGGACAATATCTAAACTGAAAGAAGTATTTATTGGTGGAAAATTTTTACCATCTTTGGAGGAGACAGTTATGATCATTGTTCGAAAGTGGGATTGCTTGGAATGTGGATGGTGGAATTTCTCCATCTCCAGAAATATATTTGCTAAATGTGTGGGTTTGAGTGCAGAAGACACATTTATAAGTTTCAAGTGGAAGGTTGAGGCCGTTTTCCGTACCTTGGTCGCAGGGCATATGCTCATAACTTTCTGGAATGACAGCTCAGAGTCAGAGACAATGATAACACAAGCGAAGATGCCTCCACTTAGTGTAGAATCGGATGAAAGTCTGGACATGTTTAGACTGATGAGAGAGAAAAAAGGGAAAAAAAATTATTCTTGGTTATGCAAAAGGACGATTCAAAAAGCAGTGAGGAAGCTGCAGAACGAATAAATACAGAAGAAGGGGGAATTGTAGAGTCGCCAACAGGAGGGTATGAGAGTATGTCTGACAAAGTCGAGTTTCTGAAATAGGTGAATCGAACTGAAGACGTCTATAGACGGTCAACGAGTGTTATAGATAGTAGCCATGATGGACATAAAGTTAAGAAACATACTTTGGCAGGTGAGTTGCACAATTCTAGTGTGTAGGGGACTGACCAGGATTCTTCAATTTACGACTTCTACTATATGACGGAATTGATAAAATCGGAGTACCCCACGCAATCGGATTCTTGCTCATTTAGTCGAATGTATGATGGAAAACCGTTTTTATGTGGTGGACATATGGATCTCTTAAATTCGTTTGATGCAGTTGGGAGGCAGGACATGAACTCGGATGTTCCAGGTCCATCTCTTACGACGGAGGATGGTTTGGAAGAAAACGATGATAGCGAAAAAGATGGGTTAGATGGACAGGAGAACACTTTGACTGATGGACAAGATTGGTCTGAACCTTTGGGAGGACATATTGTGATTGCCGATCATAGTACTGCCCCGTATGCTGGGGGTGTAGAATCTTATATGGATGTTTATGTTCCACGTACGAGAAAATGCGGTGACTCTCATGTGTAAGACATACCTGATTTTGAAATTGAACAACATACATGCTAGCTGTGTGCGGGCGTAAATCCGTGACAATGCGGTGACTCTCATGTTATGCTGTAAATCCGTTGTTCTGATTCAATAAAGCAGTATCTGAGTAATCTCCATACTTAATCTTGTTTTCCTACTACTAATTTACTTCTTGCAGTAGTCATGTATTGTAATAATAACTTTGAGTTTATGTAAACATAACTCAGCCATACTGGAAAAATAACTAAGTGGTAAAAGTAAAAACGCAAGAAAAATCAGCTTCCTTTAAATCATAATCTTTGTTACTCAGCTGTATCGTGTAATTTAAAATTTTATAACTCAGGCATTCAATAAAAATAACTTAGGCGTATCGTTTATAACTGTGTATGACAACAATAATATATCAGCCGAATGATAAACAATAACAGAGCCTTTTCACATATTAGACGTGTAAGCATAACTTAGGGCATCTCCAAAAAGGAACCTCAAATTTGAGGTTTTTCAGGTTTAGCTCCAAAAAGAAACCTTAAAATTAAAGTTATGAAATTAGCATTTTGCAAGATATTCCTTGTAATTTTAATTATTTTAAACCAAAGTTCTAATACTTTCATAAGTAACTAAAACATACATACTATATATATTATAAGAAATATCCTTTAATAAAACATTATATTATGTTATAAAATTACATAAAACATTAAACACACATAAAAACAAATTATAAAATACAATAAAAATAAAAATTATTAATCATAGCTATTTCCAAAGTGCTCCCATATATGATCAACTAATGCATTCCGAAATGATAAGTGAGCCACTTTATTTTTCATTTCCATATTACAAGCTAAAAGTTGTTTAAATCGAGTAATTGTTATAAGCGAGGCAAATGATGTCTTACTAGTACTACGCATCTATGATGGGATAATACGTTTTAGAGCATAAATCCCATGCTTATTATGTCATAATTTTAGGCAGCTATGACGCGACGATTAAATCAGTCTCTCTTTTTCTCTGCCGCGGATAATGTGATTTTACGAGGCGTCTATAATGATGCTTTAAATTAGCTGTTTAACATAACTCAGACGTATATTATTGAGAAAATTTCGTAAATTATCAAACAAAAAGTTTATGAAAAATTTCTGGTTCGTATTCAAATAGAACTTAACCATAATTTAGTCAGATGTTTATAAAATGCAAATAATAATATTAAAAGTCACAAAACCGTACACAAATAAAGGTTTGATTGACATTTTGTTAGTTAGAATTTTTAAGTTTATTTGGTTTTTGTTTATAAAATATGTAATTTAGTTGGTTGATTTGAAAGTTGGGGATTTTTTTTTGACTATTTTCCCTTTCTTTAACAGTCTAGTCCCTTAAAGAAAAATGATATATTGACCTAGTCGTAACTCAGCACTCGTCGTCTTCTCCGAAATCTTCATCGTCGTGATGTGTAAACTTGTCCGATATAAACTGATTTATGAATTTGAATATTTTTGTGATATGACTGTTTTATGGATAGATGATGACTGAGTTCTGGTTTATCTATGGTTGAGTTAGTATTAACGAATGAGTTACAGATTATAATATTTTTATGCGGCTGAGTTCTTGTTTAACTATAGCATCGTATTATGACATAGTAGTTGCATAATACTCCCTCCGTTTTTATTTGATTGATGGTTTTTAGTTTTAAAATGATTGATTTTTTCAATTTTGCTATGCAATTTTTTAAATTAGTTACAAAGTTCAATAAGTATTAAATGAAAGTATTTGAATTCTTTGATTATTATTGGTTGATTTAGATGGGAAAGTATATATTTTATCAAGAAAATATATTAATCAAAATTTGATTATTTTCTTATTATGTGTGAAATTTCTAAAAGATCAATCAAATAAAAACGGAGGGAGTATGACACAATAGACATCATCTAGGAAATATAACTTCGAACATTTATAAGCTAAATTTAATTTACAGCATAACAAATAAAAACAAGATAGATGAACATGCACTGTATTCCTTCCCCCAAACATTCATGAGCTTATGAGTTCCTCTTTTCGATGTCCTTCATGTGGTACTCAAATAACGCCAACTACCAATAGATACTTCTTTGGTAACCGAAAAGGAAATGAGAAGGCAATAGAAAAATAGTGGGGTATAACAAGCAAAAGCCCAGAGAGAAAATTACGGACAGTATACCAGAACATAAGCAGCCAATGTTACAAAAAACATTTGAAGTTTTTCCGCCTCTTTGGTGGTTGCATAGGATAATCAGGAGGGAAGCGGATTGCATGCGTACTGTTTGTGAGCAAAATTGAAATCGTAAAAGATAGATTGCATGCGTGCTGTTTGTGAGGAATATCGAAAGAGTTAGATTAAGATGACAGAAAGGGGAAGAGAAGAGACGAAAACCTGAGATATATTAAGCGAGAGATTGAGAAGTTGTTTGCAACTAAATAGAGAAACAAAGATATAAATATAGAAAGATAATCTTCGCTTTTCATATTCCCGCATCATTACACGCCTCGTAAATCACATTGTCTGAGAGAGAGAGAGAGAGAGAGAGAGAGAGAGAGAGAGAGAGTCATCGCGTCATAGTAATTGCGTCGTAATAAGCATAGGGTTTGACCTCAGAAAACGTATTATCCCATCATAGCTGCTTAGTAAGACATCATTTGCCTTGGTTATAACAATTTATTGATTTTATACGGCTACGTTATTGTTTATCATTCGGCTGGATTACTGTTTTTGTCATATAATAAACGATACGACTAAGTTATTTCATATTGAATGCTTGAGTTATAAGATTTAAATTACACGATACCAAGTTGAAGGTTCGGTATTGCACAATTAAGTTCACAACCTTAACACTCTTTTTGTTGGACATCATATGTGAGAACTAAAGGTAGTCACTCAACAAACAATTGAATGAATGCGTTGAAGAGCAGACACCGAACCAACCTGTTTCATCCCTGCAAGTTTTCCTCATCAATCTTATGGAAATACCTCTGTTCACGAGATTAAAGTTCCGCTTTAGACTTTAGTGAGGGTAACACGAATGTAGACTTGGCCATACTCCAGGATACCCATTTCAGATTGATCAAGATTCGTCCTTTAGGTACAAGAATATTGCAAATTAAGAGAGAGATTGTGAATTTGTGAGAAAAGTAAGACAAAAACAGAGAAATAAATAGAGAGAGAGAGAGAGCAACCTTAAATTACAAGAAAACGTAACATGCCAAACTATTTATGTTAACGGTTGAGTTATTATTTATCATTCGGTTGGGTAATCAAAAGTTTCTCCAAAAAAGATTTCATGCGTCCTTATTTCTGAGGAAATTCGAAAAAAGAGAGTTTGTGAATTTGTAAAAAAATTTAAAGAGGAAACAATAGTAAACGAACGTTACGATTTAGTTATCCTACTAAAGGCCTTGTTTATCTTTGTGTATTTCTGAGTTATGTACTTTGAGAGCAATTCCGTTCGTATAGTGTTAAGACTACTGCATAGAGGGATGACAATTGGAATGCTCGAAATCTCGACTAATTTCATATTGTTTTCCGCTGAAATTAGTCAAGATTTCGAGCATTCCAATTGTTGTACCTCTACTGGTTAAAAGTTATGGCATCCTTCAGGTTCAATTACGACTGAGTTATGTTTATAGTATTATGTCTAAATTCGTTGTTCTACTTCAACAAACCAGCTGAGTTACATTAAGATGATTATTACTTTAAGAGTTTGCATAAAATACTGGAACTATGAATTCTAAATAGCCAGTACGAAATTAAAACACAAACAACAAATGATACAAAAAACCCGAGTAAAATATGCAGATAACAACCGAATTATCCTTAGTGAGGCAAAAAAATTCAACCTTGTCCCTTTTAATCAACTTGCCCTTTTTCTTTTAATGAAATTGTTCACTTCCTATTTTATCCTTTCATTATAATTATTAAATATTTAAAAATAAAAAAATAAATTGCTTTTTTTATCCTTCCACCATCGTCCTCTTCCATCATCTTCTATTAAGCTTTGAAGTTTGTTGTTTACCAAATAATAATTTTTTATAATCTATGACAAATTATATATCAAATTGAAGCCCTCGCAACGGGGATTCCAAATATACAACCAAAATTTCAAAACACTAATTTATGTATAGGTAAAGTCTCTTTTAATTTTCATCTTCGAAAATGAACTATCCAAAACTCGAATAAAAACCATTGGGCTTTGTTAATTTTGGTCTCATGAGTTCAAATATAGTATCAGTTTTTCAAGATTCAATCTATAACTCCGTTAATTTAATTTTTAGATTTGAGAGCTAGAATTTCAAAGTCAAATTGTGACTAATTTAATTTTCATTAAACTGGATATAACTATAGCATGTGGTACAACTGGTATAATTAGGTATAATTATATCATATTCATTTATCATAGTTTAATCATAAATTATAACAAATTATATATCAAATCGAAGCTCTTAAAACGAAGATCCCAAATCAAAGGTAAATTTTAAAACACTAATTTATATGTCCGTAAAGTCTCTTTAAAATTTCAGATCCGATAATGAGTTATGACAAATCAAATAAAAGCTATTGAGATTTGTTAATATTGTGCTCTTGGATTGAAATATGGTCTTATTTTGCAAGATTCGCTTTAAATCTCTATCAATTTAAGTTGAAACTTGAACCAAATAATTTCAATTTAAAATAATAAATTAATAGTGGTAATTGATACAAGTCTTTTTTTTTGTCAAACCACATTTCTCATTAAATTAAATGTTTTGAGAAACTTTACATAAGAACAACTTAACATAAATTTCTAAAAAACAGACATAAACAAAAAAACTCAGATAAAACAGATTTTAATCTGTTGCATAAGAATGCAAATACAATAAAAAATATACTGATTAAATCGTTGAGAGATTTGGAGAAGACAGGTCGCTTTAAAGACTTTAGATCCAAGATCATTGCTACTATGACATAATGTCACCGGTAAAGATGGCAGATGGAGAAACCTTGTGCCTGATCTCAGGTCGAATATGAGACAATATGTGACGGCCAAAACCACCATGAGCACAGAGAACAATATCGTCCAGGAGGTGAGATGGGAGATGAAGAAGAGGCAGGGGTTCGGCTTAGCAAGGGAGCGGAGATGGACCTTGTAGAGGAAGAGGAGAGCCAACGACACAGAGAAGCATCAGGACAAAACTCCTTGCATGGCGGCGGCGACAGACTCTCACGGCACACCGGTGAAGTTAATTAATCTCAGACGAAACAGAGACAATATAGAACCTTGATACGAAGCCTAAAGAGAAGAAGAAGCGTGGGACTGGGTGAAAAAGGCGACGCCGGCACCGCCGCCAATATAGAGAAACGTCATATGTGGAGCTGCCTAGATAAACGTGTGTGGGAGCTTTTGTGAGAGGCGGCTAGACCTTGATACATGTCTATTTCTTAATAACAATAGATATAAATTACTTATTTTAAATAACTCAAAACTAAAACATCTAAATTTTGACACCATCCATTATTTACATTATCTATCATATACTTTTATGATTAATGTGTAAATATTAACATATTCTTTATGAAAAACACACAAATAAAATATTTAACAAAAAAAAAAGAAATATCCATGAATTCTCTGAATACACTATAAGGGCTGAGTTATTCGTACGTCTGGAATGTAATGAGGACTAAGTTATCCATAAGACTGTAACTAAGGGCTGAATTATTCTTACCTCGGAAACTAAAAACGTAATGAAATTTTTTAAAAACCCTTTATTATTTAATAAACTTAAAAAATTCTGACTAGCAAAACGTCAATTAGACCTTTATTTGTACGGTTTAGTGACTTTTATACATGACTAATATCTGAGTTAATGTGTTTTAAAGACAAATAGTTAATGTCTTTTCTTGATATCCGAGTTATCTAAATAAACAACTGGGTTTTTATGTTTATGTTTGTGTTATGTTTTAGATATAATTTGTATTAAAAAGTAATGATTGCTGTTAATTTCTCTCTCTTTAACCCATTTATCTATATTTTCCAAATTTTAATACTTAAAACTTGGATTTTCAATTTATTATACTACTTCATTAATTAATTATAGAAAGATGTGTTTCTAAGCAAAAGGTGTGATAGCGTTTTTTTAGATAGAGAAAAGCAATAATTCTATTTCCATTTTATCAATATATAAAAACAAAAAAGAAAAAATAAAATATAATTTTTATTTGACACGAACCGGCCTACGCAGTGTTATATATATAAATAAGAAAATCCCTAAGAGAGAAGGAAACACATAGAAAAATTCTTTTATTTTTGAAAAAAGGATTAGGGTTTGCAATGAATATTTCAATTAAGACAGTGAAGAGAAAGAGCATAAACTTTGAAGTTGAAGATAGTTCCAAAACCATTGACCTCAAGATCCATGGGCCAATTCCTGGACTTGTTATGAGAGTTAGTCCAAGTCTTGATAAACCAAGTCTTGATAAAGAAATCATGTGTATATTTGTAAACACTCTTTCGGCCAGGACTGACATCATTGAGGTTAAAGGATCAGATACAATTGCAGAAGTTAAGGCCAAGCTTCAGGAGACGTATGGTATTCAAGTGGAACACGAGAGACTGATATTTCAAGGCATACAACTCGAGGATAATCACACCGTTTCTGAGTAAAACATCATGCATGACTCAACATTTATCATGATGTCGACGCTTTTTTAGAATGTAATAAGGACTGAGTTATCCTTAAGTCGGTAACTTGATAACTCTTACCTCGGTAACTGAAATTGTAATATATATTTTTTAAGCCATCTGTTGATAACTGTTTGACCATTCTCTGCATAAACTGTGTTATTTTTAATTGTACTGTGAGCAGCCACTTACAATAATAGTTGATTATGAGGGTTCATTTTTCAAAGTTCTCACCCTTGACAGAGAGTATTGGCCAGATTTTAGATTTGGATGGTTGTTCGATACTGTAAGTCTATTTTGCTACTATTACTTCATACTGTAGTCATGTGTTGTAATATAAAGAAAAACAAAGCTTTTAGTAAGATAAGTCAGCCATAATTTTCATCTTCAAATTTTATACCAAATTTAGCCTTATAACAAAATGATTCCAATCCATAAATCAACCGTTGTCGAACACATCTTAGTCATAATTAGCCGTTATTAAACCATAACTCAATTGTATTAAAAATCACAGCCGTTATTAAACAGTAACCTAGTCGTATTAAAAATTTCAGCTGTAAATCAGCCGTCAAGATTTACTCAGCCTTATTTAAACCAAAACTCAGCCGTTATGAAACCATAACTCATTCGTATTGAAAATCTCTCTCNTCTCTCTCTCTCTCTCTCTCTCTCTCTCTCTCTCTCTCTCTCTCTGTCGCGGCTATGATGTCTTATTATGCATTTATGATATGATATTATGATGCGTGTAAAGATCTCTTTTTATGTTATCGAGGTATGAATAACTCAGACTTATGTATATGTTACGATTGTATTAGGAGTCTAATATGAAGAGGCGGAAATACGAAAAATCGTGACTCTTCGATTTATATTAAGTTTTCTTTTTTTTACTTTGACGCGCCAATTCTCGCTCTATTTATTTCTTTATTTTTGTCCTGATCTACTCACAAATTCACAATCTTTCTATTAATATGTCTCAAGGTTTTCTCCCTTCCCCTATCTCTCTTTTGCTTTTGTTTTTCCTCAAAAATAGTACGTATGAAATCTCTCTTCTTCGATTTCGATTTCGATTTTGTTCACAAATAGTACACATGAAATCGGATTCCCTCCTACTTATCATATGCAACCACAAAAAAGGCATCAAATCTTCAACTATTTATTATTGTTCTCTTATCCTATGCAACCACCAAAGGCGCACCAAATAACTCTTCTATGAGTTCTTATGAGCGTAAAACATATCTTTCTATTTAGGAGGTGATTAGATCTTCAAATCTATCTTGCCATAAAGCTTTGAAACGACACACAAATTGTTGTGCAGTACAAAATGCATTGGTTTACACTCCACATAATGGATATGTCTATTGCACCAAAGGCATTCTCCGCAATCTAAATGCAAATTCGTTAAGGTTTTGTTCATCTATCTTGTTATTTAGTAAATCATATATTTTTTTATTATTTTTGTTGTAAATTAAAGTCATTTCTAATACAGGCTGGGGGATGGAATACAATTCTTGAAGATGCTATTATATAAGACTCATCTACAACCTTCAAAACACTTGAGTCCGTCCATTTGGCAGTATATGCATATATGATTGAATTTGTTAGATGTGACTCATCCACAACCACATTTAAACATGTACGAGGACTTATGGTGTTTAGCAACACAAAAATGTGTTGATCTTTCATTATAGAAGATTTTCGTGGTGCAACCAGATTCAGCATTTGGGCAATTAGAACAACTTGTTTGTTTAGAACACTTACAAGTTGACATGAAGTGAGCATGTAAGGTTTATAACCTAATGTCACAATCTTGTCCTTATTAAATAAAGAATTATCTAAGTAATCTTCATACTCAATCTCATTATCCTACTGCTAATTTAACTATTGGATGTATTTTAGTTATTTACCTCTGCAGCTAAAAAATTTTATACTCATTCAAATCAGTCTTATTCGAACAGAACTCAGACATAATTATATCAATAAAGTAAAACCAGAACTTATCCATCATTACACCAGAACTCAGCCATAAAAACAAGAACTCAGCCATAAAAACCAGAACTCAACCGTATAGCAAAACCATTCAATTCTGTAACTTAATTGTCTATAGTAAGTAATCGCTGCATTTAATTCAAACTCTTAAAGTTATAACAACGAATCAGATGTTTATTTAGATAACTCATATATTATGAAAACACATTAACTATTGTTTATTTAAAACACATTAACTCGGATATTAGTCCTGTATAATACGTATAAGTATAACCGCTTCTTATATCGAGAAATTTTCATAACCGAGGTCAAAGTGATAGGGTTTGCGAATTTGCTTTACCTCTAGTAGGGTTTGCTTGTAAAAGTCACTAATTTATAGATGAATAAAGGTTTGATTAACGTTTTTTCATTAAGAATTTTTAAACCCTTATCAAGTTACTGACTTAAGGATAACTCAGTCCTTATTACATTCAAAACGTACGAATAACTCAGCCCTTATTACGTTACCGAGTTAGTAATAACTCAACCATTATTACGTTTACCGATTTAAGAATAACTCAGCCCTACATAATAAAAAATATATTAATCGTGTATTAATCGAAGAGGCACGATTTTTGTTATTCCTACCTCTTCAATTTTTTGTTGTCCTCGGTAACGTAATAAGACATCATTACACGCCTCGTAAATCACATTATATCTGCGTATTATGATATCTTTAGCCGCGACAGAGAGAGAGAGACTGAATTTATCGTCCTGTCTTAGCTGGAACGTAATAAGCATAGGATTTGACCTCGAAAACGTATTATCCCATTATAGCTGTATAGTACTAGTAAGACATCATTTTCCTTTGTTATAACAATTTCTCGATATTATACGCCTTAGTTCTTTTTTATCATTCCGCTGGGTTATTATTATTGTTTTATAATAAACGATAAGGCTAAGTTATTTTATATTGAATGCCTGAGTTATAAAATTTGAAATACACGATACGGCTGAGTTACATCAAGCGGATTATTACTTTTAAGAGTTTGCATAAAATACTGGAACTATGAATTCTAAATAGCCAAAACAAAATTAAAATACAAACAGCAAATGATTAAAAATACCCGAATAAAATATGCAGATAACAACCGAATAATCAAATATACAGACCACTGTCAAACTATTTGAAGACCACATAAATCTCGATAACATCTTCTATCATTAACTAAAAAAAGAAATTGAAAACATCGCAATACTAATTCCGGATATAATGGATTCAAAGTGAGAGGCAATATAAAACGTAGTGGCTCTGTTTCTTTTTAATGGATGTTTTATATTTAATTTTTTATAAAAAATAAAGATTTTGTAATTTTTAAAGAAAGATATTTTTATGTTTTCAAGAAAGAGAGGGAGAATCACGTCGTGTCAAAGTCAGATACTTTTTGGCATGCATGAGAATATGTGAACAAATTAAAAGAGGAAACAATAGTAAACGAACATACAACTGAGTTATCCTACTAAAGGCCTTGTTTATCTTTGTGTATTTTTGAGTTATGTTCTTTACTTGCCGATTGAGTTATGATTAATTTACGACTGAGTTATAATCATGGTTATAACTTATAAATTTCAGAGGTTGCATAAAATACTGAAATTATGAATTTTTAATATGCAGAAAGAAAATAAAATACAAACAGCTAACAGACCACCATCAAACTACTCCAAGGCCAGAGAAATCTCGTCACCGTCTTCCATCATTAATTGAAAAAGAAATTTAAAACATCACAATATTAATTTTGGATATAATGGATTTAAACAAAGTTATTAAATACAAAAGCAAGTGAAATAACTGAAAGAGGAGTATATGTAGGTCTGAGTCGCTTGTTGTCATACATGAAGCGAACCGTGCCAGGATCATCATTTTTCAATTGACAATACTCAGACATTATTTTCTTCCCACATATACGAACACTCATCATGAATTCATACTCATCCCCGACTATGAGAGTAATTTTGTTCGTATGAATTGGTTCAGGAGATGCCTTGTTGACACCCAAGAAGACCCTGTCGAGGACCTAGGAATTGTAAAGAGATTTGTGCAGAGAATTTTGGTGAATATAAAACGTACTAGTTTT
The DNA here is from genome assembly GCA_900406425.1 of Iberis pinnata. Lineage (NCBI taxonomy): Eukaryota > Viridiplantae > Streptophyta > Magnoliopsida > Brassicales > Brassicaceae > Iberis > Iberis pinnata. The sequence goes on along the minus strand of OVBE01002207.1, from coordinate 9,553 downwards.
GGTGTTTTCAAAGCGAGAGGCAATATAAAATGTAGTCACTGTTTCTTTTTTATGGATGTTTTATATTTAATTTTTTTTAAAATAAATATTTTGTAGTTTTTAAAGAATTTTTTTACGTATTCAAGAAAGAGAGGGAGACTCACGTCGCGTCAAAGTCAGATATTTTTACTTCGGCAAAATAATATCACATCATAGCCTCATACTGCGTAATAGCATCATTTGCATAATTAATCGATATTAGTGCTCAGTCGTAAAATACGTCTAATATATGAAGCGACTTAGTTATTGTTTATCAACCGACTGAGTTATTTTTAGTGTCTTATGTAACACTATACAATACAACTAATTTATTTTTTGTTGGATGACTGAACTATAAAATTTTAAGATGAACGCTACGGCTTAGTTATTTTACTGAAGGCTTCGTTTCCTATGTGTACATCTCAAATATAACGACTCTGAGAGTGATTCCGTTCGTATAGTTTTAAGACTACTACATAGAGGGACGAAGATTGGAGTGCTAAAAACCTTGACTTATTTCATTCTTAGTGTATAAGTTATTGTTTATCATTCCCCTGGGTTATTATTATTGTTTAATAATAAAAAATATGGCTAAGTTATTTTTATTGAGTGTCTGAGTTATAAAATTTGAAATATACGAAACGGCTGAGTTACACCAAGCTGATTATTGCTTACTGAAAGTTAGGTTTTTTCGTCTTTACTTTTACGACTTCCAGTTATTATTTAGTGGCCGAGTTATGTGTACGACTAAGTCCTATTCTTAGACGGATGAATTATGTTTGATTACGGATTAATTATGTTAGTTTATGGCTCAGCTGTGTTTGATGAAAAATTAGTTCTGTTTATATATGACTGGGTTCTGCTTGATAAGGGCTGAGTTAATTTTACAATACATGACTACAGTAACAAGTAAATATGAAGATAAAAGTTGTTCCATATGTAAATAACTAAATTACACCAAGTACTTTAATTGCATGATTACTTGTAAGTGTTCTAAACAACTTTTGTTCTAAACCAGAAATCTCACTTTCCAAGTAGTAATGTGCTCTACATGCTGCCAATATGTGCATATAGTATGCTATTGGCACTATTAACACAACTCTTGTGCACTACATCAACTTGTATCAATAGTACCACCATAATACAATGCACATTTGACAACATTTAGAGCTCGTTACTACATGAAAATTGAGATGTCTGATGGTTTAGAAAAAAAGTTGTTTAGAACACTTACAAGTTAACTTTAATTTACAGCATAACAAATGAAAAAAAAGCTAGATGAACAAGAACTATGTAAGATCCCTTCACTTCAAGGATGAATGTTTTCCGATTTATTGTTGATACAAAAATCTGCATGACATCAAAGGATCCTTCAAGTGGTACTCAGCAGACTCCATCTTCACAATGATGGAACATTGTGATCTAGAAGAATCAGTGAAACGTAATGATTCTATCCTCTATCCCATTGAAGTAGCTGCGAGAAATAAAAAGAAGAAACAATTAGAATAAATTGAAACAAATATATAACAGAACATAGAAGTGAAATTACCACTTTGGTGTTTGCCGGTAAATCGAGAAACAAAGAAATAAATAGAGAGATAATTGTCGCTTCAAATTCACATAACTGAAGATAATTGTGCAGCGTGAAAATGTGTCTACAATTTAGAAGAGGTGCATCCAAATAACTTATTTGAATCTCATGCCTACATCAAAAATTACTTTAGCACCTCTTCTAAATGGTAGACACATTTTCATGCCCTCATAGTACTGCAAGAACCACCTTTGGTGGTTGCATAAGATAAGAAGGCAATATTATGATAAAAATTTGAAGATTTGGTGCCCCTTTGGTGGTTAAATAGGATAAGCAGGAGGGAATCATATTAAATGCACACTGTTTGTGAGCAATATCAAAATCGAAAGAGAGAGATTTCATGCGTACTCTTTGAGAGGAAAATTGAAAGAGAGAGATTGTGAATTTGTTAATAAATTGACAGAGCAAAAAAAGAAATAAATAGAGAGATAGAGTGAGAACCGTCGTTTCAAAGTTAAATGGCGGAGTTCCCTATATCCCTTTTTTAATATAAAAATCGAAGAGTCATGATTTTTCGTATTCCCGCCTCTTCTACTTTTTTTATTTACCTCGGTAAACTAATAAGAGTGGGCATAATGTTAAATTGATTATCGATTTGAATGTTTTTGTGAAACGACTAAATACGTTTGATAACGGTTCAGTTAAGGTTTTATATAATATCGAGTAATTTTTATAATCGAGGAAAATAAAGAGAGAAACATATAAATAAATAGATTATAGTCAAGATTTTTCTTATTCCTGCATCATTACATGCCTCGTAAAAATAGACGAGTCACGATTTTTATCTGCATATTTTATTCGAGTTTTTTTTATCATTTGTTGTTTGTGTTTTAATTTCGTACTGGCTATTTAAAATTCATAGTCCAAGTATTTTATGCAAACTCTTAAAGTAATAATCAGCTTAATGTAACTCAGCTGCTTTGTTGAAGTAGAACAACTGATGTAGACATAATACAATAAACATAAATCAGTCATAATTGAAAATGAAGGCAGCCATAACTTTTAACCAGTAGAGGTATGACAATTGGAGTGCTCGAAACCTCGACTAATTTCATATTGTTTCCGCTGAAATTAGTCGAGATTTCTTCGAGCATTCCAATTGTTGTCCCTCTATGTAGTAGTCTTAAAAGTATACGAACAAAATTGCTCTCAAAGTACATAACTCATAAATACACAAAAGATAAACAAGGACTTTAGTAGGATAACTGAGCCGTAACGTTCGTTCACTACTCTTTCCTCTTTTTAATTTGTTTACAAATTCACAAACGCTCTTTTTCGATTTTCCTCAGAAAAAGGACGCATGAAATCTTTTTCGGAGAAACTTTTGATAACCCAACCGAATGATAAATAATAACTCAACCGTTAACATAAATCGTTTGGCATGTTATGTTTTATTGTAATTTAGAGTAGTCTCTCTCTCTTTCTCTATTTATTTCTCTGTTTCTGTCTTACTTTTCTCGCAAATTCACAATCTCTCTCTTAATTTGCAATATAGTTGTACCTAAAGGACAGATCTTGATCGGTCTGAAATGGGTATCACGGAGTATGTCCAAGTCTACATTCGTGTTACCCTCACTAAAGTCTAAAGCGGAAATTGAACATCTTGAACAGAGGTATTTCTATAAGACTGATGAGGACAACCTGCAGGGATGAAAACAGGTTGGTTCAGTGTCTGCTGTTATATGCATTCATTCAATTGTTTGTTGAGTGACTAACTTTAGTTCTCGCATATGATGTCCAACGAACAGAGTGATAAGGTTGTGAACTTAATTTTGCAATACCGAACCTTCAGCTTGATATCGTGTAATTTAAATTTTATAACTCAGGCATTTAATATAAAATAACTTAGTCGTATCGCTTATTATAAGACAAAAACAATAACCTAGGCGAATGATAAACAATAACGTAGCCGTATAAAATCCAGAACTAGTTATAACTAAGGAAAATGATTTCTTACTATGCAGCTATGATGGGATAATACGTTTTCTGAGGTCAAACCCTATGCTTATTACGACGCAGTTACTATGACGTGACGATTTTTTTTTCTCTCTCTCTCTCTCTACTGCGGATAATGTGATTTACGAGGCGTGTAATGATGCGGGAATATGAAAAGCAACGATTATCTCTCTATATTTATTTCTCCGTTTCTCTATTTAGTTGCAAACAACTTCTCAATCTTTCGCTAAATCTATCTCAGGTTTTCCTCTCTTCTCTTCTCCTTTCTCTCATCTTAATCTAACGCTTTCGATATTCCTCACAAACAGCACACATACAATCTTATCTTTTACAATTTCGATTTTTCAACCACCGAAGAGACAACAAATCTTCAATTTTTTTTGTAATATTGGCCGTTTATCCAATGTAAGAACCAATTGGTAATTTCAGTTGAGTGTAAATTAAAGTAGCAATTTATGTTCTTTTCTAACAATCAAATGGTGATTTCAGTTGGCCATTCAGACGGAGATGAAGATGAAGAATAAAGAACCATATTCATTTTTCTGAAGAGTCTTTCAGGCAATACTCTACTCTAGGCGTCGATGTTAAAGGATATGATACTATTGAAGAAGTCAAGGCTAAGTACGAGGAGATGGAAGGTGTTCCAGTGTACCAGCAAAGACTGGTCTTGTTACAATATCATTTACCTCTCCATTGGATTCAACTTGTTCATTTTGAATCTGTCTCCTCCATCTAACTTTGTTACAATATCCTTTACCTCTCCGACCAAAAACCTTTATGCTTCTTGTCGGTGGGAGAAACAACTCGTGATTAGGTTTTGATGAGAGTGAAGTGTAGGAAGTTATTGAGTAGACACAAGCCGATGATCATGATGACTAGGGTTTGGGTAATTAATATACCAAAAAGGATGATAATACATTAAGATATGTTGAGAAAGAGGAGTCATGAGATCAAAGATGAAGTAAACAGGAGATTTCAGATATCAAGAAAACACATTAACTATTTTTTTAAAAACACATTAACTCAGATATTAGTCCTGTATAATACGGATAAGTATTACCGCTTCTAACTTATAGGGTTTGCTTGTAACCGAGGTCAAACTGATAGGATTTGCTTGTAAAAGTCACTAAATTGTACACAAATAGAGGTCTTATGATCGTTTTCCCTGTTAGAATTTTTTAAGTTTTTTTAAATAATAAAGGGTATTCAAAAAATTTAATTACGATTTCAGTTACCGATGTAAGAATAACTCAGCCCTTATCAAGTTACCGACTTAAGGATAACTCAATCCTTATTACATTTCAGACGTACGAATAACTCAACCCTTATCAAGTTACCGAGTTAAGAATAGCTTAGCCCTTAAGAATAACTAATATATTAGTCGTGTAATACGAAGAGGCAAGATTACGAAAACTTCAACGTCTCTCTCTCTCTCCTTGTCTCTCTGTTTTTTTCATCATAACCCTGTCTCTCTATTTATCTCTCGGAACAGAAGAAGAGAGTCATTCTCAAACAGTCAAACTCATCGACTAGGAGGTATACTTTGTTTTGTTTTACTCATATTTATTTAAACAAAATAACAGTTGGTCTAATTCTATCTCACTTTCTTAATCTTTTTTTTACCCATAATTACTTAAACAAAATAACAGTTGGTTTCTTGGTTTCTATTCCGGGATGCGAGCGTGTTCGCAACTTATCAATCTCTCTCTTAATCTATCTCATATTTTCTCTCTTCTCTTCCTCTTTCTATCATCTTAATCTAAGGCTTTCGATATTTCTCACAAACAGTTCACATGCAATCCTCTTCCCTCCTGCTTATCCTATGCAACCACCAAACAGGCACCAAATCATTCAAAGTTTATTGTGAATAATCATTCTAATGTATTTGATAAAGTTAGATTTTTCCATTTTGTGAATAATGATTCTAATGTATTATTAATCTTAACTCGTCTTTTTTTTTATTGTTCTTCACGCTCTATTCCAAAAAGATGAATCTTAATTTTGATGACTCAATTGTTATGCATAATAGAGTGAGAATGCAAGATAGAGTTAAGATTCTTCAAAAGTTTATGAATCGTGTTGATTTAAAATTGTCGTTTCCAAAGAATTATCCTTTAAACAGATTCTCACTTAAGTGTTATGATTATCCTTTAAACTTTGGATAATTTGGTTCCCCTTTGGTGGTTCCATAGGATAAGCAGGAGGGAAGCGTAATGCATGCGTACTGCTTGAGAGCAAACTCAAATTCAAAAGAGATAGATTGCATGCAGACTGTTTGTGAGAAATATCGAACACGATATATTAAGATGAGAGAAAGAGGAAGAGAAGAGAGAAAACCTGAGATAGATTAAAAGAGAGAGAGATTGAGAAGTTGCGACCAAATAAAGTGAGAAACAGAAAAATAAATAGATTATAGTCATGATTTTTCGTATTCCTGCCTCTTCAACTTTTTTTCACCTCGGTAAAGTAATAAGAGTGTCTAACTTTCTAGAGATCCTGGATTTCTGTGAGTTAATCGCGGAAAGATCAGAACACGAAAACAAAGACTAAGAAAATAAATTCAAGAATGCAAAAGAGAGCAATAGAAGTCTTATTCCGAATTGATGCGTGAATGTTTTACAACAGGTGATAACCTCGGTCGCAAGAACCATTGGTGAGATATCCTAGATCTAGAAATGGAGACCGTAAAACCTAATTAAGTCGCATCTCACTAGTGATAGCGGAAAAATAAACTAAATCCCTAAGTTTTTTGGTGCGTAAAGTTGAATGTCCTTCGTCTCTTCCTTCTCATTTCTCTTATATAGACTTCAGAGTTGGTCCGCATTCCTTTTCTGCATGTGATTCTTCTTCGGAAACCATCCTTTTCTCTTCCAAAAACATTCGTCTTCTTTATTCCTTCCATTTCTCTATGGTTTGCGGAAAAAACTATGACCGCCATTATAAATGGACCGAACTTTCACCCGGAATTGCAAGTGGGCCGTCTATCGTGCTTTAGACCTCGTCGAACTGTTATGCAGTTTTAGGCGGTTTTACGATTCTTATCGGAGAATCAGTCTTTCGTATGACGATGCAATACGTACTTTGCGATAAGTTAGTCGTCATCCCTTTATACGATTGATACTTATACGAACAGATGTCATGATACTTCCGCGAGCGATAAAGAAAAATCATGTAACCGTGATGTTTACCGTTTATACGATAACCCTTATACTTTCATGGAAATAATGAGTTTTACGGTTCTGGTTGCACAATATTAACAGAACCGTTAAATGATACGGAACGAAAAACGGGAGTTATGAGACGGGCTGAATGTGCGAGATTCAGCTCGCTAGTTGGCGAACTTTCCGTGAACATCATAGGCAGACCATCTCGCCTCATTAAAACCTTAGTGATAGGAAAACCCGGTGGAAAAGCCCTACTCGACTAAGGACAAAATAGTACGGAGAAGATTGTCTAATTGTTTACCGATCGTCATGCGTTTCCTCCGAAACATATTTTCAGAATTTTGGCAACTTTGGCTGGAACATATTCCATTGATTTGGATCGTTCAAGCGTTTATGTTTTCTTCGGTCATTTGTTTTGAGTTTTTTGACCCCAACACTAAGCGATTATCTCAACACTCTTTTGTCCTTAGTCGAGAAGGGTTTTTCCCACCGAGTTTTCGTATCATTAAGGTTTTAAGGAGGCAAGATAATCCGGTTACATCCAATGTCATGATCAAGACAAGCATACTCAAAATCAATATCCGAGAAATACGAAAGACCTCGACATATACTAACAAAGATACATATGCATGTTCAGCTTGCCAAGTTACGAGTTGACTTCATCTTGACCTTCCATCTCTCGTTCCGTTTCATTTCGATTTTTTGTTGGAATTTTGCAACAATAATCGTAGAACTCGCATAAGTCCCAAATTGATCGTATAAATGGTTTCGGTTATCCTAAAACTGAAGTTACCTTAGCTATACGATTATTTCCTACGACTTGCGAAAGAATCGTGAAAACTGCTCAAATTAAATTAATTGTATAAAACAATTAAAATCTCCATTCTTTGGAATGGTCATAAGGAGGTGCTCATATTTATCAATCGTATATATAGATAACACTAACTTAAACACCAATGTTGTCTCGCATATACGACTGATATAATCTTTTCACAAAGTTTCAATCATAACATCATGCGAAAGGCTAGTTCTTTGATGGAAACCGTAAAAATCGCCTAAACCGTAAAATAGTCCAACAAGGCCAAAAACACAATAATGGCCCACTTAAGATTCTAGACGAGAATCTAGCCCAAGTGCAATGACAGTCATGACTTGTCCTGCAAGCCGTGAAGAAATGGAAGAAATTCGGAAAAGGAAGCTTTCCGTAAAAGAATAAACTGAAAAAGGAAGATTTCCACGGAAGAACGGAAGACAAAAAAGGAAGACGGGACCAACACTGAAGCCTATATAAAAGAGACGAAGAGAAAAATCATGGATACGTTGCACAAAAAAATTCTTTGAGCTTAGAGTATTTTTTCGTTCTTATTAGTAAGTTGTAACTCAACAAGGTTATTCAAAGTCTCTGTCGTTAGATCTAGGATACTCGCCGACGGTTCTTACGGCCGAGGCTTTCGCTTGATTGTAACACGCTCAAGAAATTCAGAATAAGACTTCTTTTGCCCTCTTTAGTATTATTAAATTCGTGTTCTTATTACTTGTTTTCGTATTATGATCTTGTTAACATTTGACTCACAGAAATCCGGGATCTCTGGAAAATTAGTGTTCTCTATGATTTTCCTTAACTAACTGAAATCGACAGTGAGAATTTTGGTCCCACGGGGACAAGCGATTTCTTTCACATCAAAACACATATCATTCATGAAAAGGTATGTCTTATTTAACAAAAAATTCTATCATCTCTTTCAAGGTTAGATGAACTTCAGCTCATGCCAACACTCACGATGACCTCCTCGTTATCTAATTAACAATTCACAATATCGATTTTGCATGGGTGTTAATCAACATAAGATGCTCGGAAAATATTATCTTTAAAAAAACTCTCGATGAAATTAAAGTCGAGCTTTCTGAAATGATAGATGTTGGAGTAAAAAAAAATCACGACAAAATTAATTTCCTCATCAAGTCTGTACAATCCCAATCAACAAAACATGTTAACTAAAGAAATACATTTTGGAGGAAATGCACAACGATCGTCAAACAATTAGACAACCACCTCTGTACTTTTTCCTTAGTCGAGAAGTTTTTGTCCCATCGGGTTTTCCTATCCCTATGGTTTTAACGAGGCAAGATGGTTTCTTACGACTAACACTCGCGAAAAGTTAAAGACCACGACAGATACGTTTCAGAACAACGACAAACAAGTCAAGACTTTCTGATAAACGTTTTCGCCCCCAAACGTTATTTACAAGACATACGAGAACACGAATACTAAACGCACTATCAGCTCACCAGTTGGCGAGTTGAACGTCACACATTTAGCTCGCCAACTAGCAAGCTGAATCTTGCAAATTCATCTCGCCAATTGGCGAGCTGAATGACACACATTCAGCTTGCCAACTGGCGAACTGAATCTTGCAAATTCAGCTTGCCAGTTGGCGAACTGAATGAATCACATTCAGCCTACCACACATTCAGCTCGCCAACTGGAGCTAATTTTGTTTCGAACCTCTTGTCTCTTGTTTTGTATCATTCAGAGGTTCTGTTAGAATTATGTGACTAAATTGTATAACCTTTTTCTCTGTATAAATATCGAGGTTGTCGTGTAAACGGTTATAAAATTATTCCTTACGGTTCTCGGAAGTATCGTGAAATCCTTTCGTATAAGTTTCAATCGTATAAAATGATGAGTTTAACTTAAAACGCCGATGATTATCTTAACTATATGATCCAAAGTATCATTCTCCGGAGTAGTGATAGTAGGAATTTTAACACACTACAGTCATAGTAGGTGTTTTCAAGGTGTGAGAGAGGTGAATGATTTTCC
>OVBE01002206.1:0-31733 GCA_900406425.1 Iberis pinnata | reverse complement strand
GCTTTTACCCACAAAGTCTAAGACCTAATACCTTGAATTAAGTCTTGATTCAACAAAAGAGAAAAGGTAAACCAAAAACCAAGAAAGCATGTTGGAAATGTGGTGAAGTTGGACATTTCAAAATGCAGTGTCCAAGAAGGAACAATGAGACCAATAAAGAAGATAAGAAACATGGAAATACAACACTAGTAAATGAAAAAGAAGTGGACGTTGATGTCCTGTTTGTAGATGAAATCATGAATGCTTTGAAAGAAGATCTAGAGGAGAATTGAATCATTGATTCTGGGTGCACTTATCACATGACATGGAAGAGGGAATGGTTTATGGATCTTGATGAAACTGTAAAAGGAAAGGTACGTATGGCTAATGCTACTTTGTCAGAAGTCAAGGGAATTGGATCAGTTAAACTGACCAATAAAGACAGATCAGAAGTAAATTTGACAAAGGTGAGGTTTGTTCCAAAGATGAAGAGAAATCTGATATCACCAGGACATTAGAAGACCACTGAATTGACTATGGCGTAAAGCTGGAACGGAAAATTATAATCATGTCTCTGAGGTTGACGAGGATGAAGGGCATTCCTATTAGCAAGGAAAGCTTTAGGGTTGTTGAAGTCTCCAACTAGAACCCTTTCTTATTGAGGTGGGTGATTGAAAACCTGTTCTAGTAAGTCATTCAGTAAAATGACATCAAGTTCCATCTGATTACCATTACCACCTCTTTGAACTCCCTGCGACACTTGATTGCCTAATGCTCCTCCTCCTATCGGGTTGACAATTGCATTGTTTATCTCATGAGGGGGAGGTGGGTTATTGTTTAACCATGTTTCTTTAACCGGGATCCGACGAACAAGAGGGGGGTCGTACGGATCTTCGAGAAAGAACGAATTAGGAATGAGATTATCCCCCATTGTATTGGAGGATTGAAATTTCATTCTCGCCTTCCTGATCGAGCGTTCTAAATCCAAGAGGTCCTTGTTACTAGGGCTGAATAATTCCTTTGATTTGTTAGATCGTTGGATCATCAACTTGTAAAAAGGCAAATCAAGAACAAAGAAACGAGATTAGAATTATAAAAAGAAAAATCCCTAGTCTAAACTCTAAAGAAAACTTAAGAGGCACTATTGGTCCCGGAAATGGCGCTAAAAACTTGATACACTCAGGTTTTAACCCAAATATATTCACTGCAAGTGCACAGCAAACGCAGTAGTATACGAGGGATCGAATCCACAGAGACCAAGAAAGCATGACTCTCAGTTTTAAATCGAATTAAGCTAAGAACGGATTAAAATAGCGATCGTAATCGAGAAATGAAAATAACGATAAAGTAAAAACGACTGTAAAACAATTAACAAAAACGCTAGGCAATAGAGAATTCCACAGGTAATCAGGTTAAAGGTCAAGGTAAACATGCAAGATTGATTACTGAAAATAATTCCCAACTCGAAAGACAACAGTAGACTAATCTCCTCCCGAAGTATTAGATCCCTATTCTCGAATTACGAAAGACAAACTCCCGCCGTATTTAGATAATTCGATCATGCATTTCAATTCAGATTCGATAAGTTCATAAGCCCATAAGACAATACCCCCGCAAGCAAAGACACTTATTCATCTAGATTAGATCAGACTTCTAAACCAAATCACTTTGAGTTTATAATTCTATGATCAATGAACTAGTTAGCTACTCTAATTCATGCACTAAGAATAAATCTAGACTGAGAACCTAACAAATTTCAATCCATTCAATTAAACCCTAACAATTAACCTGGTTTCCCCTAGAAAAACCCTAAAACCTAACAAAGAGACTACTCATACATGATTGCAAGAACATAAATCATAGCTTGAGTAAACATTGTAGAATTAAAAAGCCAAATTGTATATAAAGAAATAAGAGTTCGGAAATCCTCTCAAATAAAGATGTAGATCTCTTCTCTCTAGAAACTCTCTAAAAACTTTAGCGATAAAACTTGTTAAAGACTTGTTCTAATAGAAAATAAGCCAAAAGGGCTTTTATAGTCTGAAAGTAAAAGAAAATAAAATCTAAATAATTGAAAACTAATGAAAAATTATGAGGTCAAATGCGTCTTTTAGCTTAATTTTCTTTCAATTTGACGTGGGGAATCGATCGATATTAACTCATGCAGTTCTTGTCCCAGGCTTGGATCGATCATTCTTCATTCCAAATCAATCCCTCCATGTCCATTTAGTCCATTTGCACTTGAATTCTTCTAAAAATTGTCTGTTTTGCTCCAAAATGTCTCAAACACCAAAAATCCAGAAAACATGCTAAAAACACAAAGAAAACACTCGAATAACGCTAAATAGTAGGTATAAATATCCACTAAAAGGCGTTAAAACCGAGTGATATCATCATTGAATACAAAAACTGCATGAGCATTGTGTACACATACTGCATGATCATCGTGTACATAAGCATCGTGTACATACCTCGTTACACAGTCTACAATATCATTGTGTACATGAAGTTATATACATATTACATGATTATCGTGTACACACCGCCTTACACAGTTTGCATGATCATTGTGTACATGGCGTTGTACAAAGACTGCTTTATCATTTTTACACAGCCTACATGATTATTGTATGATAGTATGACTCTATATACATACTACATGATCATTGTATATACTAGATAATTAATATTTTGTACACTTGTGTCGTGGACTCATGCGTGGACAATTGTTTTTTTGTTATGTATCCAGATACAACGAAACAATATTTCTCATTATTACAGTAGATCTTCAAAAAAAGAAAAAAAATTTGTATCGAATAAAATATATACTTCAAAAGTCTACTTATAGAATACAAAATATTATAAGAGGAACCTACACCAATCCAATAATAGGCAATCCGAAACTTAATTTGTACTATCATACGCATGGAAGCTGACAAAAGAGGACAGTACGTTAGCAAACTTGCATGTTTAAACTAATCTGTAAACGGTGCTTATAAACTCTATAGATCCAAATTCTGACCAGTGTCTGTCCATAAGAGGATATTGCCTTAAGCCCAATCAAATTTTTTTGTTCCCTTTTTAGTTATAAAACAAAAACAAAAAAATAATTGAACCCTAACTCATGGTTTATGTGGCTTATACCATGGATCGAACTTGACTGGCCTCAAAAACAATAGAACTATTTTATTATTAGAACAAGAAAGATTCCAAATACAAACTTTAAGAAAGGACAAAAGCCAAGACACTCATGGAAAATTTTTTTTAAAAAAAAAGAGTTTTAAGAACTTGAATGGGTTAAACATTAGCTGAATTGGTAAAATCCTCACTGCAAAAGTCGCAGAAGCATTTAACTTTTGTAAAATCATCTATCTCTTTCGAATTGCATTTTCCACCTTTAGCTTCCCTAAAGGTTATGCAATAATAATAACACATTGATGGGAGAATTCGAGAGCTACAAGCAGCGAAAACACTAGGTTCGTATTCTGTTGGAACGTATTCCTTTAAACATTCATCTTCGTCTGCTTTTATCTTTGGTGTTTCTGTTAAAACAAAAAATAATAATATGTCACATTATATAGAAATGAGTTAATCGATTGAGACATTACCAAGGAGCACCAAGAAGAGAACCAAGAAAAGAGCTAAGATGGATATCCTCTTCATTGCCTTTCTATTTGCACTTTGTTGGTGAAAATGGTTCACTTCCTGTGGTGCTATTTATCAACACACGAGGCCGCCTCTCTGTCTTCATTAATTACTATATTAGTATTTTTCTCCGTTTTGTTTTAACCGTTTTTTTAACAAATTTTAAAGACCGCAATATAAAATGAAAATATAGGTAGGTTGTTAAAATAAATTTTTTAAAACTAGCTGGTTCTAAAGTAACATTTTGAAAATGTATAGTGAGTCACAAGCTCGTATTTGTTCTGCTTACCCTTAAAATCAACTTTGTTTTTAAGTTTTTAAGACCACGTACAACGCATCGTTACTCTCGTATCTAAACTTAAAATAATAATAAATGAAGTGCCTAAAACAAGGAAACGTATCTTCCTTGAGTGACTTTGTTTGGAAACGTATAAGGACCGCCACGTGGCGGTCCCTAATTGGTCAAGCTAATTTTTTTTTTCTTATTTTACGAGTGTTGATAGATATTTTCTTTTACGTGATTTTTTGTATGGTTCGGTTTCGGATATTCGGTTTGGTTCTGGTCTTTCGGATCTTAAATTTGAATACTCAATTGATACTTTTCTAATATTCGGTTCTGTTCCGGTTCGGTTCTTGTCGATTCTGGGTCGTTTCAGTTCTATTTTTTGTATTCATGATTGTTTTGTAGGGCTGAGCTTTCGGGTATTCGGTTCAATTCTGGTTTTTCATATCCTAAATTCTAATACCCAATCGATACTTTCCTAATATTTCGGTTCGGTCTTGCCGGTTCCGGGTCTGGTCGGACCCGCAATACCAAAAAAAATATCCGAAAATATCTAAAATATACTCGAAAAAAACTAAAATACCCGAAAATACTAAAATACCCAAAATAGTTTAAAACTAAATTACCTGAATAAAAAATAAAATAACCAATTTGTTATAAATTTGCTAAAAAATTAACCATGCAAAATTTATGTTGTAATATTTTAATTAAAAAAGATTAATTTTTAATTCCTAAGAACCAATAATGTGATTTTACCATTGGAGACATAAAATTAAAGAGATTCTTAACTTTTTAATCATTGATTTATATTGATTAAAATATTTATTAGATACTCTAATCTAATGAGTATTTACCATTAAACATGGTCTAAGTTTTTAATTTTCATACCAATAGAATAATTGTATTAATCTATGTAAAGTAATTTTAAACATGAGAGAGTATTAATTTACTTAAATTATCTTTTTCAATTCCTATATATATACTCCCTCAGTTCCTAAAAGGAGGATGTTTTGGAGTTTTTACGTTGATTAAGAAAACCAACTTTTTCTTTACTTTATGCCTTACTTTTAAAGTGTTTACACCTAAAACATCATCCTTTAGAAACAAAACTAAATTTTAAAACATCCTCCTTTCAGAAACGGAGGTAGTATATTATAATTTCATTAACGAGGGTAAGCACTAACTCCAAGAACTAATAACACCTCTCACGCACTTTCAAATTAAAAATATTTTTCAACTCCTCTAGTTATAGATCTAGAAACGTGGATATATCTTTTTAAAATACAAAAATATTTTCTCAACTTTACCTTACCATGTGAGGCCATGTGAATCGAGCAGACTGGGGGCAATGTAATAAGGAGTTTTGTTATAAACTATAAACGAATTTTTCATATAGGGTCGGTCTTGAAATTATGACAGTTTGAGACAAAATGGATTAATTAATGCATTAAAAACTAATTATATGGGAAAATGTTAGTTTTTTAATATTGATTTTATTAATATACTATTTCCGTTTCTGAAAAAAGGATGTTTTAGAATTTAGTTTTGTTTTTAAAAGGATGATGTTTTAGGTGAAAAGAAAGGCATAAAGTAAAGTAAAAGTTGATTTTCTTAATCTACGTAAAAATTCCAAAACATCCTCCTTTCAAGAACGGAAGGAGTATATTGAGATAATTAGCCCTTATGGTTTAAGTGGCTTATGTCATGAACCGAACCTGATTTTGTTCTCGAAATTTAAGTAAACAGAAACCATAGAGCAATTTTATTATTAGAACATGAAAGATTCCAAATACAAACTTCAAGAAAGGAAAAAAGCCAAGACACTCATGGAAAAAATAAAAGAAGTTTTAAGAACTTAGGGTGGGTTTAGCAAATGCTAGTTAAACATTAGCTGATTTGGTTATGAAGGAAGATAGGACAGGCTCATTGCAAAAGTCACAGAAGCATTTAAATGTTAAACTTGCCAAATAAAATTTGCATTCTCCACCTTTAGCTTCCTTAATGGTTATGCAATTATAATCACACTGTGAAATGTGAGCGGTACAAAAATCGACAACAAGAGGTTCGTCTTCTTCTGGAACGTATTCCTTTATACATTCATCTTCGTCGGCTTTTATCTTTGGTGTTTCTGTAAAGAAAACAAAAAAACAATAATCATGTTACTCCAGATGTCTAATTATATAGAAATGAGTTAATCGATTGAGACATAAAAGTTGAACTTACCAAGGAGCACCAAGATNCCAGCTTCACCCGGGAGGGTTTTCCCTGGGCCGAGGCCCAGTACCGCTTTAGGTGTCCAGAACAAACCAGTGTAGTTCTCGCATGGCGCGGGGATCGAACCCTGATGTGTGCGCGGGGATCGAGCTAAGATGGATATTGTCTTCATTGTCTTTCAATTTGCACTTTGTAAGTGAAAATGGTTCACTGCCTGTGCTGCTATTTATCAACACACGAGGCCTGTCTGTCTGTCTTCATTAACTACTATATTAGTATTTTCTCCGTTTTGTTTTAACTGTCTTTTTAAAAAAATTTAAAGACCGTAGTATAAAATGAAAAATATGAGTCGGTTGTTAAAATTAAAATTTGAAAATATATAATAGATCACAAATTCGTCTTTGCTATGTTTGACTTTAAGATCAATCTTGTTTTTAAATCTACAATTTTCTGACTAATAGAATAATTGTATTAATATATGTGAAATAATTTTAAACAAGAGAGAGTATTAATTTACTCAAATTATCTTTTTCAATTCCGAAATATATATATATATATATATATATATATATATATTAATTTCATTAATACGGGTAAGCACTAATTCCAAGACATATCTAATAATACCTAATAATATTTCATATATTTATTATTTGGACCAATAGTTTTTTTATAGAAGATTTGAGAGTCTATAAAATATGAAAATATGTAAAAAAAAAAAAAATTGGGGACCTAAAAGCAATGTCACACTGGGCTTGGTGCAACATCCCAACCCGATTTTTCTTAACCAAATGACTCACTGTTTGGAAATCCAAACAGTGACATGCTTTTAGAGGTTTCTATCTTTAGTCAAATTATGAAAATAATTTTCAACATGAAAGACATAAATATAATAATCTCATCTCGGAGTATTAAACACTATGTTCGAATTATTAGAAACAAACTCTCGTCGTGTCTAACTAATTCAACCATGCAATAAAGCTCATATTCAGTTGTTCATAAGCATTCAGGTGAATACTCTCGCAAGCAAGAACACTTATTCATATAGACTAGATCAGATCTTTAAACCAAATCTCTTTGCGTTTATTAATCTAATATCAATGAACTAGTTAACTATTCTAATTCATGCATTAGGAACAAGTCTAGGCTAAGAAGCTAACAAATTCAATCCTTTATGATAAATCCTAACATTCAAACTTGGTTTTCCTTGGAAACCCTAAAACCTAACTAGAGAACTATTTAGACATTGAAAAGTAAACACAAATCAATATCAAAGAAAAACTCATAATTGTAAAATAATAATAGATATTGAAATAGCGTTCAGAAATGTTCTCCCAAATACAAAGTTTCATAATCTCTTCTCCCAAAGTAAAAATCTCTAACGGAATAAAGCTTTAACTTCTAAAACCTCAACCATAAAAAAGTATATGCTTTTGTGAACATCGCTAAGAAAGGAGTAGAGCTGTCAATTGGACAAATTTTCCGTGGCTCAGACCCAATCCGCGCTGATGCGGATTGTCCATGGACACGTCCGCAATATTAGCGGATTAAATGGGCAGTGTCCAAAATTATTCGCGGTGTATAGCAGGCTTGTCCTAACGGACATGGGCTGTCCATTTTGGACGTTAATTACATGTTTAAACTTAGCAAAACGATTTTTTAATTTCAATCCAAACTTCACATGACCGAACCAAAGTTTACACGTAGCTAATTTGTTAAGCCGACATCCGCGGAAAAGTCCGTTTAGATGCAGACGTTATTGGGCGCATACACTATTTATCCAATGTTCATGCAGGTTTGTCCATGACGCATCCGCAAAAGAGAATTTTCCGTGCGGACAAGCCCAAAAGGACGCAGAGAAGACGAATTGACATATCTAAGAAGGAGGATGAGATTTTTTACCTGCATGTAGAGAAACCCAAATTTTTATATAGTAATGTTCATCTCCTACCAAAAAATAAGTCATTCATAAAAATTAATTTTCAGGAGGTTCATGTGGTAACTTCTACATTGGACTGCATGTACTTATCTAGATGAATACATTCAAACAACATAAAAAACTTAAAAAGAAGATATATAAAAAATGCGTCTAGTACTTTTACTCACATAAATCAATATATTGACATAATTGGTAGCAATATATTATCAAAAGAAAACCAAATTTATAACAAACTACTGGTGTTTAAGGAAAGAACTTGGATATGGTCTATCACTATTATATCAAGTGTCTTACAACGGTGTTTCCTCCATCATATGTGTCCACAGAGACTTCAGTGGGGGGGGGGGGAATAAACTTACCATATCCTTGACATAGTTATAGTTTACCTTGTTCTTCGTGTACAAAGCCTCAATGCCACGAGTGAGGTTCTTAACCACATTATCTTTTTGAGCCAATATAGCAGAAAGATCTACCTCAATCGAAGAGAGTTTGATATCGTGGTTGGTATAAGCATGCTTTGCTTCATGGTACATGTGTAACGAGTGAAAATGAGCCTAAGAGCATCTCCATTAGTAGAATCCCAGATAGCATTCTTAAAGTTTTTTTTTAAAATTATTATTTGAATTAAGAACTTCATATTGTGATTTAATATTTTTTGCATCCATTGATAGAACTCCATATTTTTTGCATCTATTGGTTCTTGTTCTTAGGAGAGAGAGAGTTGTAATTTCTTTTTAAAGAAATCAGTCAATGAGAAAGTGACACACGTGGGGTTTTTAGGAGGTTCTTGAAGCTCCTTTATAAGAAGCGGTTCTTAGGAATTTATCCATTATTTATTTATTTTTCAGTTTAAATGGCTAAGAAATCCACTAAAAATCTCATTAGGACCTCTAATATAATGGAGTTGGTCTAATACATCACAAATGATAACAAGTCTTTAAAAGTACGGTTTTGGATTAAACTGTACTTTTGGAATTAGAAGCTAATAACATCATCACAGACAGACTTATCAGAAGCTAAAGTTGTGGGAACTAATTGCATCAGTAGCTCAAAAACATTTTATATCCAACGAAAATCTTAATAGAATCAGAGCACTTAACACCAACACATCCTACCAGATATTATTGCGGAAAACCAATCCGCTTTCATTCCGGGGAGAGATATATCCGATAACGTCCTAATTACGTATGAAGTTCTCCACCTCGTGAAAACCTCGGAAGCAACAAAAAGATGTTCAATGGCGTTTAAGACGGACATGTCAAAAGCTTACTATCGAGTATGTTGGGGTTTCTTAAAGATGGTACTAGTATGCTTTGGTTTCCATACTCGCTGGATAGATTGGGTGATGCATTGTGTTACATCAGTATCTTTATCGATTCTCATAAACGGAGCGGCGAGGGAAAAGATATGCCCAAAAAGAGGACTTCGACAAGGCGATCCTTTGTCACCATTTCTCTTTATCCTTTGTAGCGTAGTACTCTCTGGACTTTGCCAAATTGCTCAAAGAAATGGAATGCTAAACGGGATTTAAGTCTCAAAGCAAAGCCCGAAAGTGAATCATATTTTATTCGCGGACGACACAATGTTCTTTTGTAGAAAAAACAAAGTTAGCATGTGGAAATAATCAAAGAGTATAGTGAAGCTTCGGGACAAATCATCAATCTCCGAAAGTCTTCCATCACTTTCTCATGGAAAGCTGAAGTAAGTTTAAAAGAGGAGATCAAGACCAGTTTAAACATTTAAAATGAAAGAGGAATAGGCAAATATTTGGGGCTACCAGAACACTTTCAAAGATCGAAGAAAAACCTCTTCAATAATATTGGGTCGAATACGACAAAAAGCACGAAGTTGGTCATAAAGATTTCTATCCTCGGCCGGAAAAATGACGTTACTAAAGAGTGTTATTTCGGCTATGCCGATTTATACAATGTCATATTTTCAAATCACGATGTCTCTTTGTAAGAGAATACAATCCGCTTTGACAAGATTTTGGTAGGATGATAAGGAAAAGAAGAAAATGGCATGGATTGCATGGGAGAAACTAGCGACTACAAAGAATGTAGGGGGACTAGGCTTCCGAGATATACAAAGCTTTAACATAGATCTACTTTCTTAGTTGGTGATTTCTTACAAACCCGCAAAGCCTTCTTGCAAGAATCTTGAAAGGGAAGTATTTTTCGAATGCCCCTTTCTTAGAGAGTATTTTTCCTCTTGCGGCTTCTCATGGATGGAGAAGCATCCTTTATGGAAAAAACCTTCTTAAATCAAATGTAGGATGGGCTGTAGATAATGGAAGAGAGATTAAAATTTGGGGAGAGCCATGACTTTCAACAACCATATCTTTAGCTCCAATTGGACCCGGCCAATGAAACGACCATAATAGTGTGGTGGCCGAGTTTTTCAAGCCAAACTCAACTTTATGGGATCCAACCAAGCTGGAGGATAAACTGCCATTTTGGAAGGAAAAGATTTTACAAATCCACTCAAGTGCTGAAGGACAACCCGATACTCGTATATGGTTGAGACACCCATCCGGTCAATACTCAACGAAATCCAGCTATGCATATTTATCCACCAAAGACGTGAACCTCAGACAAGGGGAATAGAAAGAGAGAAAGCCAAGTGGATTGGTTCAAGGAAGTGTGAAATATAAATTCACGTCCAAAAATAAATTATTCTTATGGAGAGTGCTCCATAACACATTACCAACATGAGAACTCATGTCACAAAGGGGAATTTCACAAAACATAAAATGTAAAAGATGTGATGAAATAGAAAAATGCTTTCATCTCTGTTTTGCTTTTCCCTTTGCACATGAGGTTTTGGCAAAAGCACCTCTGAAGGAAGACATGACGGAGAAAGGCAAAAACACGGTCGATGCATGGAGAAGAGTGGCTACAGCTGTCTCTCTACCACCGGTTGGTTTAACTAAAGGCTCGATGAGTACATGGCTGCTGTGGAACATTTGGTTAGCCCGAAACCAGAAGATTTTTGCGAATAAAGAGTCAATTGCTATTGAAGTGGTAACAATTGCATTGATTAGGGCCAAAGAATGGAACGACGCCCAAGATGCTATCCTGAAGCAAGAAAGGAGCATAAAAGTAGATACAAGAAGAAGAGTGGAGACCGAGTGGACCTATAACTCTAATGCGGCTTGAGAAGTGGAGAGCCTACGAGCAGGGACTGCCTAGACTGCAAGATAGCAAGATACAGAGGAGCACTTTGGTCAAAATTTTGTTCAAGCAGGTTCCATCGCCCCTATGTGCGGAAGCCTTAGCATTAAGGGAAGTGATGAACGAAGCTTTACATGTAAATCATAAATCTGTTAATTTTATCTTAGATTGTCAACAGCTAGGCAAGACAATCAACGCGAAGGAGAATCTATCGAAACTTCACGTCATCATCTCCGACATTGGACACCTTTCAAAAAGATTTGATGTGTTAAAGTTCTCTTTTGTTTCTCGTAATGAAAATGCTAGAGCCGATTATCTGGCTAACAGTCTTCATGCTTCTTGACTTGTGTTCATCAGTAACATAGGCTCTTCAAGTGTCGGTTGTACATTTTAATCTTTTTTTAATAAAATTTTAGTTTTTATTAAACCAAATATAAATCAAATATTACATCAACTAGCCCAAAATGACAAATAAAAAAAACAACTAGCACAAACAAACAAGAATTGGCTGGGTTTTTCAAAAAATCCAAAGAGGCCCGGACCCAAAATGAATTTAATGGAAACCTAAAAGACAAACTAGGAGAACCCTAGTTGTTAGCTTTGCCGCCGTCTTGCTGCGAAACCGTCGGCCTGCCATTTTAATGTTGATCAGCGATTAGTTCAAAAAGACTAACCTGAGACACGTTGGAAGCAAAGACTAGAGCAAGATTACGAGAATTCATCTTGTTAGCATGCTTAAACTGAACAACATTAACCAAGAGATTAACTATTCAACTTAGAAGAAACGCGTATATTTGATGTAAGAGTTTCATATTGGTTTTACGCAAAAGAGAATAACCAAATAAGTATATCTAACTCATAGTTTAACTTAAATTCATGTTCCAGACAAACAATATAGACAAATCGAAGCATACAAGCTAAAAATGACTTACACACTAAGATTTATATGTACAATTGAAAATTGATCCAAATATGAGTAAAGATATAGGTTTTTTATGATATCATCGAAAATCTCTCTGAATCGCACATTCTTCGCCGGAAAAGTTAGCAGTTTTATAATTGTAATATTTTTGAGTGTTTGGATGAGAAAAGTCGAGACTCATTTTTATTTTAATGTTTTTCCGTAAATAATTGACAATATTTCAGGCCTATTTTTCATAGTCAATTATTTTGTAAAATTAAAACTTGAGGAACTTTTAGGAGTATGTGATATTTTTGAAATTTGAATTTCTTTTGATGGTATTCGAAGAAATTCTTCAAGCAGAAGCCACATAAAGCCATTTTATTATTAGAACAAGAAAGAGTCCAAATACAAACTTTAAGAAAGGAAAAAAGCCAAGACACTCATGACAAAAAAAAAACAGTTATAAGATTAAACATTAGCTGATTTGGTTATGAAGGAAGATAGGCCAGGCTCATCACTGCAAAAGTCGCAGAAGCATTTAGCTTTCATAAGATCTTCTGTCTCTTCCCAATTGCATTTTCCACCTTTAGCTTCTCTAAGGTTTCTGCACACATGAAAACACAATGATGGGAAAATTCGAGCGCTACAAGCAGCGAAAACACTAGGTTCGTCTTCTGTTGGAATGTATTCCTTCAAACATTCATCTTCGTTGGCTTTTATCTTTGGTGTTTCTGTTAAAGAAAACAAAAAATAATTGTGTTACTGCGTATATATGTCACATTATATAGAAATGAGTTAATCGATTGAGACATTACCAAGGAGCACCAAGAAGAGAACCAAGAAAAGAGCTAAGATGGATATACTCTTCATTGTCTTTCTATTTGCAATTTGTAATATTTGTTGGTGTAAATGGTTCACTGCCTGTGGTGCTATTTATCAACACACGAGGCCTGCCTGTCTGTCTTCATTAACTACTATATTACTATTCTCTCCGTTTTGTTTTAATTGTCTTTTTAAAAGATTTTAAAGACCGCAATTTAACATTAAAAATATGGATTAGTTGTTAAAATGAAATTTTAAAATTTTCCGGTTTTAAAAAAAAATTTTAAAAATATATAATGAACCGCAAACTCGTGTTTGTTCTACTTGGTCTCAAAACCAGTCATAGTTATGTTTTTAGGTTTTCAATGAGGGTAAGCACTAACTCCAAGACCTAATAACACCTCTCACCCACTTTCAATTTCAAAATATTTTTCAACTCCTCTAGTTATAGATTTAGAAACGTGGATATATCTTTTTAAAATACAAAAATATTTTCTCAAGTTTACCTTACCATGTGAGGCCATGTGAATCGAGCAGACTGGGGGCAATGTAATAAGGAGTTGTGCTATAAACTATAAACGAGTTTTTTATATAGGATCGGTCTTGAAATTATAAGAGTTTGAGATGAAATAAAATAAATTGATTAATATTTGATGTTTTTGTTATAAAGATCAATATTTTTATTATAAAAGATTTGAAAACTTTTTTCACTTGAAATGGTTCAGAACCGGACTACAAGAACTTAAAAAGGTTTGGTTGTATCTCCTATGTTCATATTGATGATGGAAAATTGAATCCTAGAGCTAAGAAAGGAGTTTTATTAGGATACCCTGTAGGGGTAAAAGGTTATAGGACTTGGCTAATTGATGAAAAAAAATGTGTTGTGAGTAGACATGTTATGTTTAAAGAACATTTGTTGTTTAATCATGATAACCAGGAACATGTAGGTAGGAAAGGTGCTCTGGAATTTGAGGTGGGACAAGGCTCAAAATAATCTCAGGAGATAATTTCATAAACTGAGGCAGAGTCTTCAGAATCAGACAATGATCAAGTCTTAGAAGATCAAGAAGAGACAAAACAAGATCTTCCTAGCCTAGAAGGATATATGCTTGCAAGAGATAACCCTAAAAGGGCAATAAGGAGACCATCTAGATATGATGACAGTCAAATCATAGAACATGTGATGTCTACAACAGTAGATGGTGATTCATTGGAACCAGCATACTTTGAAGAAGCAAGACAAGATAAAGACTGGAAAAAATGGCATGAAGGAATGACAGAAGAAATGGAATCTTTAATGAAGAATCATACATGGATTCTGGTGGAGAAACCTTAGAAAGAGAAGATCATAGGATGCAAATGGGTGTATAAAAGAAAGGAAGGCATACATGGGGTGGAGAAACCTAGATACAAGGCTAGGCTTGTAGCAAAAGGTTATTCCCAAAGAGAAGGTATAGACTATAATGAGGTGTTTGCTCCTATGGTCAAACATGTTTCAATCAGAATACTCGTGTCAATTGCGGCTCATGAAGATCTGGAGATTGAGCAGTTAGATGTGAAGACAGCATTCTTGAATGGTAACTTAGAAGAAACAATTTATATGCAACAACCACAAGGCTTCATAGTACAAGGAAAAGAAGAATGTGTCAGTCTACTCAAAAAGTCACTTTATGAATTGAAGCAAAGCCCCAGACAATGGAATTAGAAGTTCAATCAATTTATGAAGGAAGTTCATTTCACAAAAAGCAAATACGATAGTTGTGTCTACATCAAAAAAATCAGTAACAATGGTTATATATATTTACTTCTTTATGTAGATGATATGTTAATTATCTTTGGAGATGTGCAGGAAATACATGTCTTAAAAGGAAGATTCAGCTCAACTTTTGAAATGAAAGATTTATGACATGCCAAGAAGATCTTAGGAATGAATATTAAAAGAGACAAATCAAGTAAGATCCTTGAGTTATCTCAAGGTTACTATGTTAAGAAGGTCTTAAAAATATTTGATATGGATCAGTCAAAGCTTTTCCTTACACCATTAGGTGCGTATTTAAAATTTAGAGCTGCTACAGAGGACCAATTGCTGGAACAATAAGTTCTTATGAAATCAATACCTTATGCTAATGTTGTTGGTAGTATAATGTATTTGATGATAGGTACACGGCCAGATGTTGCATATCCAGTATGAGTGGTTAGCAGATACATGTCTAAACCTATCAAGGACCATTGGTTGGCAATTAAATTGATATTTAGGTACTTAAGAGGAACAGAGAACACTAAACTGGTATATGGAAAGGGTCAGAAACTAGAACTCAGTGGTTATTGTGATGCTGATTATGCATCAGACTTAGACAGAAGAAGGTCCATAACTGGTGTCGTATTCACCGTGGGAGGAACTGCAATAAGCTGGAAATCAATCTTACAAAGAGTCGTGGCTTTGTCAACAATAGAGTCAGAGTAAATTGCACTTCATGAAGCTACCAAAGAAGCCACCTGGTTGAAAAACTTTACAAGAGAGTTAGGCCATCATCAAGAAGTGGTAAATATCTTCCGTGATTCTCAAAGCGCTATAGCTTTGTCCAAGAATAGTGTGTATCATGAGAGGACTAAGCACATGGACGTAAAGTATCATTATGTTAGAGATCAGACTGAAGACAAAGTGATTAATGTGCTAAAGATCTCAACTGATATGTTTACTAAGGTGTTAATTGTTAGTAAAGTGTCTTAAGCTTTTAAGCAGCTTCGGGTTTGTTCTGAGTAGGTGGAGAATAAGATAATTTATCCGAGACTGAACTTAGAGAAGCTAACAATTTAATTCTTTGCAGGATGGAGTATGAAAGTAGTTTGTCTCAAGCTCTTTGGTGGAGTTTGTTGAAGGTAAAAGGGCTTGAGTCAATATCAAGTGGGTTTGGTAATTGTTTGGTTTGCTGGTAGGCCTTAAATCAGGAGAAGCCCACGCATGTTGTCTTCATCGTTTATCCGAAGTCAGAGTTTGCTTGAGCTGAGTGTGATCTTCAAGCTAAAACAGAATCTTGATTTTGTTTAGGATCTTGATTGATGTAAAACGATCGATTAGTTTAGGCCTTTATAAGTTGTGCTTGAGCTCATTTAGTAGTATCGTTTTTTCCAGAGGGTGAGAGAGCTCTGTATATTGTACTCTTTGACATTATCGGAGTTAGTGGATTTTCTGGGGACGGTGTCGGCGTGAGTAGGCTGCCACGGAGAAGTGGTGGAGGCTGAACACGTTAAATTTCATGTGTGTTCTTTCTTTACATTGTTACAAATTCCTTTAATCTTTCTCAAACAAATCGGGTATGTTTTAGGTTCTAGTGTTTCTGGATTGTTTAATCCTCAACACAACTTGTGTCATACAAGTAAATTTCAGTGAAGAAATTACATGGTCTTTTCGCACTAAAACAATTCACGTTGGACATCTCTAAAATTTAGACATGAAAGAACCTATCAATTATATTCAACAAACACAAATAACACTTCTTCTTTTTTTTGTATTAACTCGAAACTTTTCGAATCTATAAAACACAATTAACATTTTTTTGTTGTTGATAATATAGACATGGAGAGAAACTCTTCTGTTATATTATATGTAAAATTTAAAAAGATTCTCCCGAATTATCATTGAACTTATATATTCCATAATTTAAGAACCATGGATCCAAAAAAAGCCACACCACGCGAAAAAGTTTTAAAATAAAGAGAAAATTGGTTGTATAGCTTGTTGTAAATTGGATAATGGGTATTTTTAAAACTTAATTAGTAATAGATACTTTTGTCTATTTTTTCTTTAGTTCAATTATTCATTTCCAATTATGTTTAATTAATTTGTTCTGTTGAANAAAAAAAAAAAAAAAAAAAAAAAAAAGAAACCTGATGCCATCAACTAAACTTCAATATGTGAACTGGATATTATGAATGATGAATCAGTCACTTGAATGATGAATAATGATTAGTGAATGATAAACGATGAATAGTGAATTATGAATGGTAAATGATTAACTGTGAATAGTGGATGGTGAATGATGAATAATTAATTATGAATCGTGAATTACAAAAGGAAAAGTTGTGATTCCTAAAATTGACATATAATTTACAAATTAAAATGTTGAACAATGATAATTACAAATTTAGTTTCGAAACTAGATATTTTGAAATACGTACGATACCTCATAATATCAGATAAACAAGTAATTTTTAATATATTACTATTAATTAGATTAAATCATAGGAAAATATTATTTTGGCCATTATAAAAAATTGTCAATGGTACATTAATCAAAAAGTTCCCAAAATCCTAATTTATTTAGCAAAAATAGCATATTATAAAATTATATAAGTAAATGAACCTATATCACTAAATTTCTCTAAAATAAAACAGAAGCCACGTTTGTCTTGGTCATTGTTGGTAAATAAATAGCACCACATGGCATTGAACAAGTCTTTGCTATTTATTAAGGCTCAAGGCCTTTGAGAGTATTAACTAGAGTCGGTTTTGAGCACAAGCAAAGCAAGCATGAGTTTGCGGTCTTTTTTTAGTTTTAAATTTTTTTTTGAAAAATTATACAACTTCAGCTTATTTTTTCGTTGAGATTGCGGCATTTGCAAATTTTTTATATATCAGGACCGGCCTTGTTATTAACTATATTAATAATTTACTAAAACAATAATCTTTCAATTCCGAAATACTTTTTTTTGTTAATGCTTTCAGTTCATGAGGGTGAGCACTAACTCCCGACACATTACCGACTCTCACGAACTTTCAGTTAAAAAATTAGTATTACTAGATGATGACTATAGATACACGTGTGTTTTATTTTTAAAAAATGTTTATATTATAATCTTATTATGTGTAATACATATATACAATGTAAGAATATGATTTGATTTTTAATATGTAATTATGAATCGTTTTAATAATTGTAAGTTTAATTAGTCACCTCTTCCTCATTGTTGATGGAAGCTAACAAGATGATCCATAAATGTAATAATCATAGTCAAGAAGTGATAAAGCCATATTATCAAAATATTGTGGTTCATGACCTATCAAAAAATTAGAGTTGTAAAGTGCTACTCAAATTCATAGTAAAAGTGGAGGTAGTTAACAATATTCACATACAAATAATACTTGATAACACCATGGACACACTAAAGATGATAAGAGAGATGTTAACACGGATAATTTTTTGCTAAGTGAAAACTCTGTAGCAACATAATCGAAAGATCCAGAATCTTTGGCTAGTATGAGATCTTCGTTCCTTCCAACTAAGAAACTATATGCTTTTTGTGAACATCGCTAAGGAAGGAGTAGAGCTATCAATTGGACATATTGTCTACAGGCCAGACCCAATCTGCGTTGATGCGGATTTTCCATAGACACAACCGTAATATTAGCAGACTATTTGGATAGTATCCAAAATTATCCGCAATGTGTAGCAGGCTTGTCCTAACGGGCATGAGTTGTCCACTTTGAACGTTAATTTTATGTTTAAAATTGGCAAATCGAATTTTTAATTTCAAACCAAACTTCACATGACCAACCAAAATTTCCATGCAACTAATTTTTTAAGTGGACGTTCGCGGACAAGTCCATTTGGATGCGGACGTTATTGGGCGCGGACAAAATTTATCCAATGTCCATGCAAGGTTGTCCATGACGTGTCCGCACAAGAAAATTTTCCATGCGGACAAGCCCAAATAGACGCAAACAAGACCAATTGACAACTCTAGGAAAGAGATGAGATTCTTTACCTGCATGTAGAGAAACCCAAATTTTCATATAGTAATGTTCATCTTCTAAGTCATTCGTAAAAATTAATTATCAGGAGGTTCATGTGGTAACTTCTATATTAGATTGCATGTACTTATCTAGATGATTACATTCAAACAACATAAAAAATTTAAAAAGAAGATATATAAAGAATGCGTCTAATACTTTTACTCACACAATCTATATATTGACATAATTGGTAGCAACATATTATCAAAAGAAAACCAAGTTTATAACAAATTACTAGTGTTCGAGGAAAGAACCTGGATATGGTCTGTCACTATTATCTTGTTCTTCTTGTACAAAGCCTCAATGCCACGAGTGAGGTTCTTAACCGCATTATCTTTCTGAGCCAATATAGCAAGAAGATCTACCTCAATCGAATAGAATTTGATATCGTGGTTGGCATAAGCATGATTTGCCATATGGTACATGTGTGACGAGCGAAAAAGGATCTAAGAACATCTCCATTAGTAGAATTCCATATGGGATTCTTAAAAGTTTTTTTTGTAATTATTATTTGAATTAAGAACTTCAAATTATGATTTAATATTTTTGTATCCATTGGTAGAATTCTATATTTTTTGCATCCATTGGTTCTTGTTCGTAGGAGAGAAAGAGTTGCAATTTTTTTTTAAAAGAAATCAGTCAATGAGAAAGTGACACACGTGGAGTTTTTAGGAGGTTTTTGAATCTCCTTAATAAGAATGATTCTTAATAATTTATCTATTACTCCCTCCGTTTATAAAAGATTGTCGTTTTAGCTATCAATTTTTGTTTCTAAAAAAATGTCGTTTTAGGTTTTCAATGCAGAAATTTAATGAGTTTGACTTTTCTGACCAATAGAATAATTGCAGTATTTTTTTATATTGGTTAATTTAGAATACTTAATGTTATTTTTATGGAAAACATAAATTTCTTAATCTGTATGAAATTTCTAAAATGACAATCTTTAAAAAACGGAGAGAGTATTTATTTATTTTTCAGTTTAAATAGCTAAGAAATCCACCTTAGAATTTCATTAGAACCTCTAATGGAGATATTCTAATACATCAAAAATGATAACAAGTCTTTAAAAGTATGGTTTTGGATTAAACTGGACATTCGGAATTAGAAGCTAAAGTTGTGGGAAGTAACTGCATCAATAGCTCAAAAACATTTCATATCCAACGAAAAGCTTAATAGAATCAGAGCATTTAACACAAATTCCTAATGTTTCTCTCTCATAAATTATGGTTTTCGTAAATAAGCTATAGTATAGATTTTTGAGACACAAATTATAAAATCAGAATAAGAGCTGACGTGTGGGTGCGATCATACCAGCACTAATGCAACGGATCCCATCAGAACTCCACAGTCAAGCGTGCTTAGACGAGAGCAGTACTAAGATGGGTGACCTCCCGGAAAGTTCTCGTGTTGCACCCCTTTTTAAAAGTGCACAAAAAAAAGAATAAGAGCTGATGTGTTAGCTCATCGTGAGACACAAACCCTTTTTTATAGTATAGATTTTTTCTTTTTCTTTTTTTGATAAACCGTGAGAGTTCTGAGCTTTTGGTCCATAATCTCCCCCGGTGTCCGGAGCCAGCTGTTGATAATACCTATTTAAGGCGTAAATCACTCTTCCCAAAGAGTTTCAACTAGTGACCTTGAACACTTCAAAGAATGCCTCAACCACTAGACCAAATTCCCTTTGTTATAGTATAGATTTTTGGATTTTTTAAAAAAATGATAAAAAGATAAAGGCTTAAATCCAAACGGGCAATAAGAAAAGAACATATAGATAAGATTTGTGATGTGTAATGTTATCATGCTAAAAGAAGACATGGTCGCTTGTAGTTGTTGCAATGTCAGGAAAATGCTTGAAACAATAGAACATTCTAAAATATTATCAAAATCTTTTATCTTTGATAGAATCAACAATCCTCAAGGTTACTTCTTTCCTTTTAGTTGAAACAAGATTTCAACAAATCTAAACTAGATTTAAAAAGTATGCTCTAAAAGATATATTTAGATCACATATCAATCTAACTCATAGAAAAAGAAATGAATAATAATCCCCCCCCATTTAGGTCTAATATCTATGCATATTTTATAATAAAATAAAAACTATCTTTATTTAGTTCTTTACATAAATATATCCTAAATTTTAGGTAATATTCATGATTCTTTGATATTTTCTTTATTATCTTCAATAGTCTTGATATTCTTCTTTATCTCCTTATTTCCTTTTTGTCGAATTGGGCTTTTGGCGAATATGATCTTAAATCTTATTGGGCTTTGATCGGGATGTTAAACCCGGTATCAACAATATGCCCCCCTCCCCTCAGTTCGGCGAATCTCTTTCGAGTTCGGTGAATTCGTAGAAAACAAGCTAGGTCAAATTTTAGATTAAGTTATCAAAGGTTAAGGAAGCCGTCATTGCTTCTTCGAAAATATAAGATCTGTAATAAGACTGAAAATTTTGTTTTTTTTGTTATCAATGCAACTTTAGCAATGTGCGAGCTAAACTCGGCTTAAACTCAGTTTATGATTCAAGCTTGGTCTACCGGGACTTCATGTGACGTATTGAGCTCAATTTTAAAATTCTAGATCGGTAGAAGAAGATGCGAGTAATCGGCTTACGGTTTTTGCGAGGTTTTATCCCGACTTACATCTAGTTCGGTCTACCGAGCTTCGATGTTTGGGTCTGAGTTCAACTTATGAATTTCATGGATATGCGAGTTTTGATCTCGTCTTAAGCTTAGTCTGGTAGACGAGGTAATTTTTATGATAAAAGATGTGATAATCAAAGTTAACTATAAGCTTTAATCACAAGAGTAAGTAAAAATAAACTTATCTTGGTGAAATATTGGTTGAAGGCTGAAATAATATTCCAAAGTTGTTCTCGGCTCGTAGACGAGGTCGACGTATAATGAGATTAGAATTTGATCAATGAACTAAGTCAAGAGGCCGAAGGTCGTTTGATGAAGACTCGACTACTTTTGTGATGCATATAGTTGAAATACCTTCTCTATGGATATCCCATGTGTTCTATCAATATCTTGGACTATTTTTCCAACATCCTCGAAAGGATTGAGGTTCTCCATTCATGTTACTCCCATCTGGTTATGTGAGGTACTCTTATGTGTGTCTTCGCAGTGCTGGTCCGTTCAGGCGAAGAGTGTGAAACTTGAAGACGTTTAGACTGGCTACAGATCATACCAGATTGACGGAGTTGGCTAATGATATTGTCCATCATGCATCCATCATGGACTTCTTCATTGTCTCCACATATTCCTTCATTTCTGCATCATGAGCAGCATCCATCTCTTCCATATGCTCGAAAATTTGTTCAATGTCGATTGTGCCTTCTTCTTGTCCAGAGTCTGCATCTTCTTGCCCACATTTTCTTTTGCATTTCTCTTTGGGTTTCTTGCCTTTATTCTTGACCTTTTTCTCATTCACTATCAACAGCCATTTGGTGTTTCCCTCTAACCACATATCCTTCAAAAACTTAAAGTTTTGTCCTATTAGAAGTTCCAAGTACTCCACAGACTTGTCTACCACCTCGTCTTCCCAATCATTTACATTCTCCTCCATTATCTGGTCTGTGTCGTCCAGGTAAGGCTTAACATAAAGCTGCAATACACAAAAAAGACAATTTAGAAACTTTGACACTGTCTACCACAAGAAATATAAAAATGGTGAAATGGATCAGAATGTTTTCCAGTGAAAATTTACGTTGTCCATGTATTCCACCTCCATGATCTTCGAATTGTGAAATAATTTTAGAGCTGATAAACTTTGGACTGATTCGTTGGTGAAAGTGTTGTGATCATCCGGATCAGTTAGGAATCTCTCAAGTTCAAGAATTGCTTTGAGAAAAAAAACAGTTGGAAAGCAAGAGGAAATCCGTGTGTGGCAGTGTGAGACTGGTTGAATTTGTCTTCCGAAACCTTTGTAGTCTGCACTTGTCACCCAACTTCACCATTCTCAACATAAGGGAGAATGACTCCCGACCCCAAGGATAAGCCTGAAACGCATCAAGGTCCTTCACCATCTCAACAACGGGGGAGGTCGCCTGAACAGGCTGCTTGTTGTAAATGAGGACGCCTTCCACTATTACGATAAAAGCAATCCTTCTCCGACGCCAAGACGGCATCCGGTTACACTGAGGCAAACAGTTGTCGTCCTTTAACATGTCAACAACGTCTTTGATTGTCAAGTCTTCGTCCTCGCCGGGAAGAAGGAGCTTTCAGTATGGTTTCTTAGGGTCCATGGGTGTTGTACTCTCTGCAACTCTTGTTGGTCAGGATATTGACCGCATGGTAATCTTGTGACTATTCCGAACTCTCGAAGAGAAAATCTAAAAGGATACCCACCAAAAATAAACCACATCTCATTTTTCTTTGTTGTAATGAGAGATCTACAAAGCATCTGATGGACTAGTTTTCCAGATAAAGACGACTTCTGGATTGGTAGTTCTAAAAGTGGTCCAAAACATGAAGCCTTTAGAAATGTCAAATTTGGTGTACCTCTCAGTGCCTCTACCAGATCTAACAGGAACTCTGGCTTTGAGTATGAGTTGATCCGGCCGCTTGGAGGGTATCGATCAGTGGCGAATAGTCTCGGCGGAAGATTAGAAGGGGTGAAGACAAATTCTTTAGATCTGGACTCGTGGACAGCTACTAATTTCGTCCCCTCACTTGCATGCGGTTTTGTTGGTCTCTTCTGCAAGATTTTCTTGAGCTAGATGATGTCATTATTTTTACAGTAACTAAGAAAAGAAAGAGGATGATGATAAACGAGAAGAAACATAGGTAAAGAGAGAGGATAATAATGGCGGAGTGGAATGAGGATGTTAGAGAAAATTATGGCAGGGGGGATAAAGCAGTGATGAGATTGTTCAGTAAGCGCCGCGTTTCAAAATTAAGTTTTAAAAAATTTTTTAAAAATTGCGGTTATCGAAATCGAAGGGAAAGGGAAGAGGTGAGAGTGATAACCTTATGTGACGAAACAGAGGCACAAGGGTTTAACATATTTGTAAGACGAACTTTCTTATCTCAAAGACTCTTTAAGGGGTGGAATTTGAAATCCAATATCAAATCATTAAACGAATAACACTTGATTTCAATTATAATTTACAAATCATTAAACGAATAACACTTGATTTCATTTAGGATTTACAAATAATTAAACAAATATCACATGATTTTGCATGGATTTCAAAATCCATTAAAACTCCATAACCAATAACACTCCCTAAACCTAACTATCCTCTTAAAGATTCTATCCTCGAGGAATTTACTAACTCCAAAGGCAGAACCTGGTCGGGGATCTTCACTTGTTCGTCCTTCATCGGATCGTACAAATTCAAGTCCACCATGAATTCATCACTAGATGGTGTCCTCAATCTATGGTTGGTCGAATTTAATAGGAGATACGGCGTCTCTGAAACAGAGTCTCTGTTTCTTCAAAACAGAGGATGATGATGAGAGCTTAGCGATTCGACCCAAAAGTTGAGACATTGTTGAAAGAAATTGGAAACCCTCAAGGCTCGAACCCAATTCATGCTTTATATATGCATTTTTCCATTTTAACCAAACCAGATTTGAATTCGTTTGATTTCAGTTAAACCTAATTGTTGAGAGATAAGCAAAACTGGCAATACCATTCACAATGGAATGCAAAAAAACCAATCATCCAAGAACGTTCTTCTAAGTTGGGTTTGCATTTGCTCTTAAACTTAAAATGCAGGAAAACAGATTCTTGATGTTTCTAAAGCTCCTGAGTTGAAAGATGCTTAAACGTTAGCAAGAGACTCAATGAACCGGAAAGAAGTATCAAATCCTTGAAACAACTCGAACAATGGTTCTAAACCGCAAAGTTCCTTGAAAGTCTTGTTTATGAAGTTGTACTTTACAGCCTTGTTTGGAATGTGAAGCAAAATGTATGATTCTTCTTCCTTTTGAAACCCGAGGATAGAGAACTTGTAGATCAGCCTATCGGTGTATCCTTGAGTTTGAAACATCTCAGGAAAAGCCACTGCAAGAGGCTCTAAATCAACATTATATTTCAAGACCCAGCTTGAGCTTCCTGGTTCCATTTCGTAGATAGGGATAGTTGAAGAACTACGATCATTCACTTCGACAGAGTAAAGATTTCCTTTAGATTCATCAAGAACCCGCAATGCACCGATATCAGGAGTCACTTGATCATTTAGGTAATCAAGAAAAGGCAGTGGAAGAATCTTGATTTTTCCTTGAGTAATATCGAAAAAGATGCAGTCTCTTGATCTGTAGTCGAACCAGTGAACCGCACCATTCCAGAAAACCGAGTAGTAGTAGTAAGAGATAATGTCTGGAGGAAGAGCGAAAGAAGGAACTGAAACAAGTCTTCTCCAAGGTACTTTTTCATTAGAGGAATATACTTCTATGTGGTATAGTTTAGAAGCTGAGGGACTACTTTTCTTGAGGCAAAAGACTTTATAGCTACGTAGCACGGGGATGCCAAATGAGTGTCGTCCTCTGTACCCGTATCCGTTTGGGGACGGATACTTTGTGGGGACACCTCAGAAACGTCCCCAAACGTATCCAACCCGATAAAATTATTTTTTGTATCTTTTTGAAAGATTTTGAAGATAAAACAAAATTTATTGGATTTTGAATTAATTTAGAAGAAAACTAGAAGTAAAAGTACAGAAAGGAAAACATCGGATGTTAATGTAGTAGTTTTTCGAAACAGAAAATTTTGTTATGTTAAAAAAGTGAAGTGTTTTTCTTATGTTTTGACTTACATAACTTTTATATGTGAACCTATGGTATTTTTCTTATATGTTTTACTAACGTATCCATCCCGTACTCGTATCTAGTTATTTTTTAAATGCCGTTTTCTGTCCCCGTTCCCGAACCCATTTTCTGTTCCCGAACCCGTTTTCTGTTTTACTATAAAGTTTATAGTAAGGAGATTTACAAGGATCAAAGGCTAAAGAGAATGCGAAATCATCTGTGATTGGAGGGAGAAGAGTGTTCTGATTTGTAGTTGGATTGTAAACATAGTAACTTATGTTAGTAGAACAAGTACTTCTGCAGAGAAGAAGACCATTTGATGATTGCAATATGACCATATTTGTTGAAATGATCATTGAATCGAAGAGGGAATGGTACTGCTTGAATCTCTTGGTTGAGTTCTTCATCATCTTTGATAGAGACAAAACTGTATTCGATGTTTACTAGTTGATATTTCGTATTATTATGCATGGTATTAGTTTTTTCATAAAATATAATTTTAAATATAATACAAAAAATTATGTAAAATATATATTTAATTATAAATACAGCATTTATTAGTCAAAAACTAATATACTAAATATCAATCTAAGTTATAAAAATATGTTCTATTAAATATATAATCTAATAAAATATTTTATTTAATATTTATTTTTCAAAAATATAGTTAAATATGAAAATGAAAGGTGAAAATACATTATTCATTTAATTATTTTATGTTTTTACTTTAATATATGATAGTGTATATATATTTATATATATATAATATTTTTAGAAAACAAAATTAAGTTAATTAATGTTACCAAATATATATATCTTAATAATATTTTCGTTTTACATAGTTAATTATTTTTAAAAAATTAAATTTTTATAAGATTTTGTTCTTATTATTAATCAGATATTTGTTTTGTAATATGGATAGTCGAAAATCCCATTCTTTTTTACTGCATAAATAAAAGAAAGATGTGCACTTCTAATAACAAGCTGATCAATGAATCATTTCACCATCGTATTTTGTCACTAAAGTGAGTAGATATGGATGTATTGGATGATGTATTATACGAGAAAGATTGACACATTCTTCATGTAGAATAAAATCACATTGCATGCAAGAGTAGAGATTACCAAAAAAGATTGGCATGGTGCATGCTTCACACTGCTTATAATCATCGTAATCTCTTCTCTTGTTCTTATATATTCTCAAATTATGTTCGGCGGACTCTTCGAGTTTGGTGGACGAAACAAAAAGTAAAGTTCTCTTGAATCGAGGCGTACGTGTTACCCTTTAATCCTTTTCACACTATCTCGACGAGGAGAAGCTAAGCGGCCGCAATCATTGTATATTGAACACTTCCACTTACAAGTTTTCAAGTTGAAGGTTGTTAACAAACTAATTATATGAACTCTTCTACACTTTTTGTATACTCATTTTTAAGTAAATTTGACTCCAGAACCACCAAAGGACCAAAGGTTTGCCCATCCACGATAAAAATATGTTATTTTTAGAGATTTTGGGTTTTTTGAGATAAAAAGATGAAATGTTTTTATAGGTTTAAGTGGCTATATAACATATATACT
Source organism: Iberis pinnata (assembly GCA_900406425.1). Classification (NCBI taxonomy): domain Eukaryota; kingdom Viridiplantae; phylum Streptophyta; class Magnoliopsida; order Brassicales; family Brassicaceae; genus Iberis; species Iberis pinnata. The sequence continues at coordinate 4,644 of OVBE01002206.1, read as the reverse complement.
ACAATAAATAAAAACCAACTAATTACCCAAAAATGCTCACAATCGCTATATGTCAGTAATCTGTTGATATTTTTTCAACATTTTTTTTACGAATGTTGTTATGTCAAAATTTTTACAGAGTTAATTCATTATAAATTTTATCGTATTCATTAAAAATTAAGACAAATTTTGTTTTCGTGAAAATGCTTTTTCACAAAGTCCATGATCATTTGTTCATGGACTTTGTGAAAACCATTATCTACAAATAGTTATCCATGATGTTCTATGCACCATTACTAGAACAACAATATGTGAATCTCAGTACCTTATACAAATTCATTATTAGCTATTTAGACAGCGTCCATGATCATTTGTTCATGTAAAATTGTCAAGGTTGGTGTGAACGAATATGCTTAAAAGCTAATGGACGATAAATATATATATACAAGGAACATGTAATATATCGTATCATCTCTTTAAGATAAAACAATATGTTCAATTTTGGAGAAAAGGTTTTCAACCAAAGATACGAAAATGGTTTATTGAGAGCATCGTTCGACAAAACATGTAAGGTCTTGTTCTTTTGTCTGTCGCTAATGATTAGTGGTGTATTGAGAGCATCAAACCACTGATCAAACGGAAGTTAATTCCCCATAAAGTGATACTCCAAGTGTTTTTATCTTTATGTTCAAGATTCAAATGGCATTAAAATAATCAAATAGCACAGTGGGAAAATGACTCGATACCTATAAGAAAACACAGATTAAACTAACGGATAAATCGATGGAATGACTTCGTTGTTAATATTACCGACTGACTTCTGATAATAACAAGACTGTAAATTATTCTGTCGGCATGATTACAACCGTCGGTTAATATACGACGAATCCATTCCATCACAATAATCGTTAGTAGTTTACAACGAATTTTGTTCCATCGGTAACATATTTGAATACCGACGAATTAATCTGTCGGTAATTTACAACTGAATTCTCTATCGATAATCTGTAGATATGTCCACTGGGATTATGTGTCCATTATAAATAGTCGTTTTATAGACGTTTGTATAACAATATGAACAAAAACCGACGAAATTATCCGTCGATTTCTTTATTATTTAAAATCACACTTCACTACCACACTCAACAACCTTGTAAGAAATCTATATTTCTATTCTAAAACTTCAAATGTCTACTCATTATTTTCTGTCGTGGATGGATATTGATCCAAGAATTGATCCGAAGATGAACCTATTGCATACTGAATATGATATAAATATAAGCGAATTCATGGAATTGGCATGTGAACAACTTGAAACAAAAAGTACTCGTAAGTTGATATATCCGCTTTTTGTATACCGTAATTCTTGTAATATTAAAAAAAATAAACATAATTATTTATTTTATAAAAAATGAAAAATATTTAATTTACAAAAAACCTCATAAAAATACCATCAACCTAATTGTTTTTTTTCTTCTAAATACATTAATCTGAAAAAAGCATATAATTACCTAATTATGCAATTATGAGAAATCAAATTCACAAAATAAAATGTAAACAATAACACATATTAGTAAAAAAAAATACATTTTTCAGAAAAAAAATTATATTTTAAAGGTAAATAGAACAAAACTCTTTGATTTCTCTTCTCCCTCTATTATAAACCCTAATTGAAAAACACACAATTCATGTTCTTTCGATTTTTCACAAACCTCAAGAAATAATGGCGGAGAGAGTGGTTGAATCAAGCAAGTCAGGGTCTACAACAACAAATGGTAATGAATCGGAGAAATCTCTCAAAGATAAAGGAAACGAGTTCTTCAAAGCTGGGAACTTTCTTAAAGCTGCAGCTTTATATACTCAAGCTATTAAACTCGATCCTTCTAACGCCACTCTTTACAGGTTCTTTCAAATCTCACTTTGATTCGAATTTAAAATTCGAATCTAATTCTTGGGTTTTGCTTCAAATTCGAGATGTGTTATTAGAAGATCTGTTTTAAGACCAGATTTAGGTAGAAAAAAGTGACCTTTTTTTACATTTAGGTTAGAAGAACAATTTCTGATTTTGAATAGTAGAACTTTGAGGTTCTGTGATTGTTGCTTAGAGCTGAATACTAAATTGGAACAATTCTGATTTTAGTAAAGTTTTGTCTTTTTGATGTTTGGTGCAGTAACCGAGCTGCTGCTTTTCTGAGTTTAGTTAAGCTAAGTAAAGCTTTAGCTGATGCTGAAACAACCATTAAACTGAATCCTCAATGGGAAAAGGTGAATTGGGTTTGATTCACTATAACACATTTTATCAGTTTCTATATGTAAACAATTGACTTTTCTGATCTATCGAGTATCGATTTTTCGTGTTAGGGTTACTTTAGGAAAGGATGTGTGCTTGAAGCCATGGAGAAATATGATGATGTAAGTTTTCTTCTTTTAAAATTTTGGTTATGAATTTTGTGTTTATTGTAGTTTTACAATCTTTGATGTTTTTTTTTTGTGACAGGCTTTAGTTGCTTTTGAAATGGCTCTTCGGTACAATCAACAAAGCACAGAAGTTTCTAGAAAGATTAAGAGACTCGGTCAGTTGCAGAAGGAGAAACAGAGAGCTCAAGAGCTTGAGAATTTAAGATGTAATGTTGACATGGCTAAACATCTTGAAAGTTTCAAGTCTGAATTGGTTAGTGCTGCTTCTAAAGAATCAATCGAAAGCCTTTCTCTTCGATTATATTCGATTGTTTCTATGAATACTTTTGCAGTCTGAAGGTTATGGAACTGAAGAGTGTTGGAAAGAGATGTTTGCTTTTCTTGTTGAGACAATGGAAACAGCTGTTAAGTCATGGCACGAGACATCTAAAGTCGATACTAGAGTCTATTTCCTACTTGACAAAGAGAAAACGCAAACCGATAAGTATGCACCAGCCGTCAACATCGATAAGGTAAGTAAAGCAAGCCAACTTTGAGATCTTACAAACTTTTCATTCGCCTGCCTGACAAAACCATTTGTTTTTCCTTCTCCAGGCTTTCGAATCGCCTCATACACACAGTAACTGCTTTACATATCTAAGACAATACGCAGAAGAATCGTTTTCGAAAGCTGCTTGTTTAGTAACACCAAAGAGTAGTATATCTTATCCACAGGTGAATCAAATTGGATCCTTTCTGCTTCCTAAAGAGTCTAAAATTTGTATTGTGAAGTGATGATTAAACTCTGTGTCTTTCAGGTGTGGAAAGGTCAAGGCTCAAGGAAATGGAAACTTGGACAGAATGATGGAATCTTTGTTCAATTTGAATCTCCTTCTATTCGAAAAGTTTGGTTCATCTCTAGCTCTAAAGAAAAGGGACAAACTTTGTGCAGGTTTTTTTTCTCAATACTTATCTTCTTTAGGAATTTGATGAAGATCTTTAAGACTTCATAAGTAAAGATTCAAAGTTTTATGGCTATGTTACTTTCGAAATCGTTAGCGACAATGATTAGCGATTAGTAATTACGACTAGCGATATATAGTTTTGTTCATTTCGTAGTTGCTGCGAGTAGTTGTTATGTGGTTCGTTTAACTGTCACAATTAGTTAGTTGGTATATTTTTTTATATTAGTTTATTTTGAAATCGTCTTCGGAGTCAATGTTGTTGGTTTTTAGTAGTTGGTCTATTACTGATCGTAGCAACTGACAAACAAACAATTTTTTATTATTCTCGCTAGCGACAACCAAACGAACTGATAAATTTATATATAAATCAATAGTTTAGAATCCTAAACTGGTGTGGATTTGATTTCAGGGATCCACAAGCTTTAGATATCGGTGCACATGAGATTCTTCCTCGAATTTTCAAGGAAGTATCAAAGAACTCTTAGGATATTTTTGATTGTTGCAGTGTTGTTGGTTCTCTATTTCCAGATTTTGATCAAGACCTTAAAAATCAAAAGAAGGTTCCTTGTGAGTTTGTATTCAGAATGTCTTTTGAAGCATGCACCAATGTTTCTTTTTTGTTCCAAATTGTTACTATAAAAGGACCCTTAATGGGCTTAAATTGCTATTTATGGGCCTTTATTTAAATTACTTTGTTGTGAATGTTTTCTCAATACTTATCCTTTTCTTTTGGAACTAGTTGATTCTCCCCATAGAGAAATTTAAAATAATAAAATTATAAATATAATCAATAAGTTGTGTCTATAAAATTCAATCACAATTAAAAAATTGAAATATATGTATATAAATGTAAAATAATACAATGTATAAAATTTAATAATAACAATACATAATAATTGCTAACTACATCAATAAAAATAAAATAAAAATTATATACGCATAATGAACTAAGAATAATACATTAACATATATAATAAAATATATTCAATATATTTACATTATATATAGTACTAAATATACAGTCAATCACATATATATATACACTATTATATATGTTTATTATCATATAATTATCATTTAATATTATCACAATAACATAATAATAATATAATATATAATCTTATATTAAATTAATAAAATCAAATTATAATAAAATAATAAACGTAATTTAAGATTATCATATGCTATAAATATTAATACAAATATAGATTATCAAGTAATTTGAAAAAAATATTATCAATTATATTTATAAAGTTTTGTTCACAAAAATATATTATACGAATGTACATAAAAAATAATTATC
>OVBE01002205.1:0-31740 GCA_900406425.1 Iberis pinnata | reverse complement strand
AGTGCCAACAAAAGTAAAAATAACATTACGCTCACGTGAGCGTTTGGCAAGTAGATCTGCTCTAAGATTAGTCGATCGGTTTTGATAAATCAGGGTGAAAGCACCATATTGCTCTTTTAACTTGGAGAATTCCTGTAATTCTGCTGTAAATGTCGGCCACTCCATTGGAGAATTAACCACATGAGTTAGCTCAACGGAGTCAGTCACAAAGAGACTACAAAAGTGTTGCTTTAGTTGAAGCGACTTCATTGCCCAGAGTAACCCGTACAACTCCGTATGAAGTGGTGATTGACAATGTACCAAACTTTTCATCCCTAAAATGTCGACAGTTCCATCTTGGAGTTGTAGAACCCAGCCTATACCATAAGTCCGGGATCCTTTCTTCCATGACCCATCAACATAGCATACTACTGGATTATGAACCCACAGGTCGGAAAGACGTGTGTTAGGTCGAAGTTCCCGCATCTGTTTTCTTTGTTCCTCTGCCTGATTAAAGGCATTGGCTAATCCCCATTCCCTACTTTCCACCAAGGCATGTTGCACTATGGTGGGAGGAGATTGATTTTGACCGCGATAAACTACCGCATTACGAGCTTTCCAGATAAACCACATTAACCATACAAAAGTTCTGAAATGCTCTGCCTACGGTGTAGACGCAGCACTTTGTCTCAAAAGGAACTGAATATTTTTGAGAAGATGCGGTGAGGGGACAATGCCATTCTCAAAAGAGATATTAGCTAGAGCCCAACATTGTCGTGCAGGATGGCAAGTAAATAAGACATGGTTTATTGATTCCTCATGAACACCACATTGAGAACATAACAAATCAACCTGTAATTTTCGTGTAGCTAAACACGCATTGACCGGGACAGCACCCGACAATACTTGCCACAAGAATAATTTCATTTTAGCCAGAGCACTAATGGACCAGATTTCTCCTTTTAAAAAATTGATCGATGGTTCCTGTAGAAGAACGACAGAACTGGTATCATTATTAACCAGAAACTTATATTCGGTTTTTACCGAGTATTGCCCATATTTGGTAAAGTGCCAGCAAAAATCATATGCCTTAGATCGTGATGGTCGAATACTTAAAACATACTCCACATCCTCTTCAGCTATCAGATTCTCCACTAGGGATACTTTCCATCTGTGAGAAACAGGATCTATTAACTCATTAACATGCATCTCTGAATTTATATTGGTTAGTCTATTTTTGGGAGGTCGTGCTTGAGATCCCGAAAGCCAATTATCCGACCAAACCTTAATGGAATGTCCTGTCCCGACTAACCGTCGCACACCGTTTTTAAAACGGTGGATTATATTCCAAATGCTGCGTCAACCATAGGAAGGTCGATATGGTTTTGACGCCTGAAGCGGTGATATACGATGGAAGTAACTTCCACCCATCGCTTTGGCTAATAAAGAGTTTGGATGTTGGTGCATTCTCCACAACTGTTTTGCCAATAAAGCCTGATTAAATTTCTCCAAATCTTTAAAACCCAAACCGCCCCCGGTTTTGGGTAGACACATCCGGTCCCAGGAAACCCAATGTAAACCTCGGGATTGACCACTATAACTCCACCAGAAATCAGCCACTGCACCAACTAATTTCTTAAGTAACTGTTTTGGAAGGCTAAAACACGACATCACATAGGTAGGCAAAGCCTGAGCCACTGATTTAATCATAATCTCTTTTCCTCCTTTTCAAAGTAGTTTCGCCGACCAATTAATTCTACTATTGAGTCGATCCCGAACATACGCAAAAACCTGAGCTTTTGATCCATGCAATTGTTCAGGTATGCCCAAGTAGTTCCCATTACCCCCTAAACGGTAAATGCCTAGACGATGTTGAAGCAATAAACGATCCTGGTATGGGAATCGCTTACCAAAAATAATTGTTGATTTTTCAAAATTAATACATTGTCCTGATGCTTGACCATATAGATGAAGTATTTTTGCTACACACTCAACTTGACATAAAGTTGCTTTTCAGAATAAAAGACTATCATTGGCAAAGAGCAGATGAGAAATTGGGGGGAGAAGCCCTACCGAATTTAATACCTTGTATATGTTTCCTAGATTCAGCTAACTTAAGATTAGCAATAAGTACCTCGGTACACAGGATGAACAGGAAGGGAGATAAAGGATCCCCCTGCCGCAGTCCCCTAAATGGTTGTATCGAACCTTTGGGGTTGCCGTTGAGTAATACCCTGTAGGAAACCGTCTCAACACATGTCATAACCCAATTGACCCATTTCAATGCAAAACCCATTTTTAGTAAGGTAGCACGGAGGAAACTCCATTCCACTCTATCATATGCTTTGCTCATATCTGTTTTTATAGCCATAAAGTTCAGCATACAACCCTTTTTGACCTGAGGGCATGAAACGCCTCTTGCGCTAGAAGGATGTTATCCGTAATTAGTCTGCCCGCCACAAAGGCTGATTGTGTCTCAAAGACCAGTTTCGGCAGAATTTGTTTAAGTCGTTGACATAAAACCTTAGATAAGATCTTATAACAGACATTGCATAAGCTTATTGGTCGGAATTCAGACATTGACCTAGGACGTTCCATTTTAGAAATCAAACAAATGTGCGTTTCATTCAGGCGGGGATCGAAGACGCCCGTTTTCATGAAGTTACTGAACATATCAATGACATGATTGCCTACGATATGCCAAAATCGTTGATAAAAAAGTGCAGTCATCTCATCAGGGCCTGGGGCCTTTTCTGGGTGCAAAGAGAATACTGCCTCACGGACCTCCTCGCCTGTGACCGGTTTTAAAAGTATTTCATTCATATCATCCGTAACTAAACATCCAACCGATTCAAGAGCAAGATCTAGATGAATTACATTTGAAGTCTGAAAGAGACTTTGAAAGTAACTGACCGCCTCGTGGGTTATATCCTCTTCTTTTTCGACCCAAATACCAGATCCCGACATTAAGCCTGTAATTCGGTTCCTGGCTCGCCTATGTTTAGTTGTAGCATGAAAAAGTTTAGTGTTTTTATCACCCTCCTTAAGCCACGTCACCCGACTCTTTTGTTTCCAAAAAATTTCCTCTTCAGTAATTGCTGCCCTTAATTAGTCAGAAATCTGTGTAATGTCCTCTGAACTAGAATCATTGCTAGTGACTGCATTATCGAACCTGTTTTTTAGATCTTCTAGATGAGCACCAGAGTTTGCGTTGACCGACTTTCGCCACTTGGATATATATTTCCTACAAGACTTAATCCGATCATCCATAACAACCTCTGCAGATGTAGTAACACCGTTCCAACCTTGTTGAACGATTTCTTCAAAATTCGGCCTAAGTAGCCATCGCTTATCAAAGCGAAACTGATGAGTACCTCTAACCCGTCTCTGGGCATAATGAAAAAGAATTGGTCTATGATCGGATCCCAGAAATCGTAAATATTCGACATGTGACCATGTGAACATGTCAAACCAATCCTCATTACCCATGGCCCGATCTAAACGAAAACGAATTATGTTTTTTCCCCTACGACCAACCCAAGAGAGGAAATTAACCGTAAAAGGAATATCCATCAAACCGCAACATTGTCGCATTAATCGAAAATCAAGAAATGAACTTTCAGGGCGAGTTCAGCCTCCTTGTTTTTCGGAGTGGTTAACTATTTCATTAAAATCGCCTATCATGGCCTAAGCGTCAGATCTATTGAAACTGATTCGTTTTAATCTTTCCCAGACTTTGTCACGTTTGTTTATAACAGGGTGTCCATAAACAAAAGAGATAAAAGTTTTATTACCATCTAAAGTAACCAAAGTATCGATTACATATTTATTGTGAAACAAAACTTGAACATTAAACTCTTTTAAAGCAAAAATGGCTAATCCCCCGCTAAGACCAGAAGGGTCATCAACAAATAAAAATTCATAACCCAAATTTATTTGAAGATCCTGAAGAAACTCTCGATTATGCTTCGTCTCCATTAAAAATAAAAGGCTCGGGAAAATCGTACGCCGAAGATCCCGTAACCGTCGAAATGTCAAGAAGCTTCCAGATCCTTGACAATTCCAACTCAGGATCATTTAACCCGTTGCCTGGTGGTGTTCCTCAACCACCTGGCTTACAGAAGACTCATAATCCTTCTTACTTAGAAGACTCATCTCTGAGCTGGATGAGGACAACTCCTTAGAAAGCGCGGAAAAGCGATAGAGGCGAGATGTCTGATACCTCAAACGAGAACCCCGAAAAATGGGATGACCAATTTTCTTTTTTATTTGTAGTGCCTTGTTAAGGAGAACAACCCTCCTAGCAATTTTCTTTTTTTCCTTTAACGACACCATCTGGTATAGGACCCATTTGTTGCCCCAAATCACCGATTGAATGAGTCTCTTGATTAAAATCAAATTTAAAAAAATCCTCTACGTCTTGATCATTCAAAGGCAAAAATTTTCTGCACCAACTTTAGTGAAATCGACAACATTAGTGTTAATAGGCCCCATAAAAAATTCATTTATCTCACCAATCTCCAATTCTAGGCTCAAGCCCAATTCGGAATCACTTGAAGCCCATGCAGCATCCCCTTCGACGAAAAGTGCCTTGTCATTCTTCCTCATTAGTAACTCTTGGCCCATCTGGCCCATATCACCTTCGGTAGACACCTGCTTCTATGTTTCGGGAATCTGCGCCGCAACTGCTAACGGGCCTTCAATAAGAACTGGTTGATCCACTAAATCCGAAGCCTGCTGCATTGTTGTATCCTCGGAATGCGGAATTGCCTTTGTTCGTAATGAATCACCCACAGGGGTTGTGAAGCCATCAAAAGTCGAAATGGGCTTACTGTTGGGCTCAATTTCCAAACCCCCAGATGCTACATCTTTTAGTGCACGGCCCACACCATCAACATGTTTTCCATCGCCGCCGAGACTTGGAATCGGTACAACAGAAACTCCGATCACGGATCCCTCACCGGAAACATTACCTTCGCTCAACCTCGGTACTTCGGGAATATTCAAATCTTCAGAGAATAGCTTCCTCTTGACTGGTGGTCTGGACTCCGAGTTTTTGACAGATCCTCTACTTGACCCTTCTCCGGCATTAGGATGTCGGTTTTGCCAGTAATTTCTTCGGTATTCCGACTGTCCTGCTCCCCGAATGTACTTATGTGGACCACCATCAGAAATTCCATCTTTACGAAACTGTTTCTTCTCCAATTCCTTCTGTAAAAGAGGACATTTAAAAACATCATGTGTAAGCATCTTACACCGACGACAAAAGCCTTGTAAATTCTCATATTCTAGCTTGACCCGGAGTAAATCCCCATTAGGCAATTCAAGTTCACGATTGAACACTAAAGAATTTGCCGTGTCAAGGATGACCCGGATCTTTCCTTCGTGAACATCAACAACCACACATTCCCCCAGCTCATCTCCAATACTACGGTAAAGCGAATCCACTATGTAAATGTCAGGAACGCCTACAATATAAGTCAATTCAGTCCATTAAACAAATTGATTGGACTCAACCCATTATCCATTTAAATTAGTGGATTAATGAGTCTTTATAGATTATCTATTATAATTTGATTATTATTTAAATAATTATTATAATTGATAATTATGACATCATAATTACATCATCAACACTACATCACCCGTTATGTGTTGGAAAATTTTTTGAGATATATTTTCAATGAAAATGTTTTGACAAGAAATCTTTGGTAGGAGAATTTTGACGAGAAAATTTTGTGGGAAATTTCGACGGGTAAATTTTGATATAAACACTTTTCTTGGGAAAATTTCGACGTGATAACTTTTCTTGGGATAATTTCGACGAGAAAACTTATCTCGGGGAAAATTTTGACGGGAAAACTTTTCCCGGGAAAAATTTTGGCGGGAAAACTTTTTCTGGAAAAATTTTGGTGGGAAAAATTTTAACGGAAAATCTTCTGGCGGAAAAACTTTTGAGAAGAAAACTTATGATTGGAAATTTTGGTGGAAAAATTTTTGGCGGGAAAATGTTTGGCGAAATGTTTTTTTTATTTTGCAATGAAACTTTATTAATTTTTTTTTAATAAATTGAATAAAAAAATTAAATAAATAATGTTAGTTTGATTATGGATAACCTATTAATCCATTTGACCCAATCCACTTTAATCCAACCCAATAAATTCATTAACCCATTAGACCTATAAAACCATTAGAACCCAAAAATTAAACTCATTTGGATATATGAGTTGGTTTGGATTGGGTTGACCGAAGAACATTTATCCATTTTGACACCCATATATATATACTAGAGTTTTTCCGCAGTAGAATTTATGTATAAATTTTTATATATACATAAATTTTTATCTAAAAATTTATCCGTGTAAATGATCAAACTAAAAAATATATCATAAATAAAAGCTGAAAATAGTATAAATTTAAATTTTTAGCTACAAAATAATTTAACTGAATATAATTATAAAAATCTATCGAAATTTGGCAACAAAAACTAATCATTAAAAACAATTGTAATTATTTATCTTCCACCTTTTCTTTTGTTTTTTTATGCAAAATATTTTCTGCTTATGTATTTTTAGATTTTGTAAAAATTATTGAAACTACTTTCGAACAAACTCTTTAGTATGGATTGTTAAATATCTAATTGATATTCTCTTGAGCTTTCTCTATTTTATTTAATTAGATACACTCGTGATATTATTTTTATAAATATTTATTATGATGTGATTTAGTAGCACATTAAAATATTTTGTTCAACAAACTAAATCATTGAAAATCGTGTTTGGCTAACCTGCAGTGAGTTGGTGATTAGTCCAAATATCTTCTCCAATAAGAATTAAACAACGAAAAAACAAAAAATTAATCTAAAACTAACAAACGAGTTTCAAATGTGTAATATAAAAATTAAATTTTTTTGAGGTTTATATATTTCATGTTGTGATGGTTAAATATTTGATATGTTAGTTAGGTTGAATTTTAGTTTAGAATATTTTATTAATTATATTATAGTACTCAATTTGTTGGTAAATGTTGGTTTATGACTTATTGTTATTGATTTATTAAAAGTTCAACATTAGAAAAAAACAAAGGGATTCTTAAAAATACCACAAAATTAGATATATTCCAAAAATACCACACACTTTCAAAAATTCTAAAAATACCACAATTTGTTCCAAAAATACCACGAAACTGTTTTTGTTCCAAAATTGCAACAAATTTTGAAATAGCTTCAAAATTTATAATTTAAATCCTAAAAACTCAAAACCAAACTCTACCCCTTTAGAACCAAACTCTGAACTCTATTTAGTAAACACAAACCTAAAATTTTAAATTCTAAACCTTAAAATTCATTTTGTATGTTTTGGTATTCTTAGAACATATGAGGGTGTGTAGTATTTTTGAAACTTTTGGGAGTGTGTAATATGTTTGAAATTTGAACTTTTTTTTATGGTAGTTGAAGAAGTTCCTCAAAAAACCATGCTCATAAAATTAAAGACTTTTTTTTTTCTCGGATGAGTATAATTTAATTTTTGTTTTTGTAAGAGTCTTTTTATAATGAAAATTTAGTACTTAATTTGTTGTTAAATTTTTAAAAATAAATTGTAGTCATTGTTATATAAAAACATCAAATACATTAACAAATATTACTACTGAAACTAATATAAATGTTTTTCGTTGAGTGAGTATTGTTTAACTTTCTTTTAGTTTTATGATATAGTAAAAGAGAAGACATGACTCTTCATTTCTTTCATAATTATATATGTGTAATGTGTAGTTAATAAGTTATTTACAAATTAATTAAATAAATTATGTAAACTAAAACTTAAATTTTATGTTGTTAGGATAAATATATGATATATTTATTACATCATATCTTATCTTATCTTATGTTCTTATATTTTTGGGGGTTTTACCATATTTCCTATTCATTGTGTTATTCGGTTTAGGTTTATTCTATCTTGTATATATACATAACTCATAAGAATAATAAACTTAAGTTGATTCAATACACAATTCTACATGATATGAGAGCCACAATAATCCGGAATCCTCGTTAAAAAAAAATCGATCTCTTCTAGTTAAAAAAAGGGACATCAAAAGTGCAAGAAGACGTGATCTTTCTTGCTCATTGAAGACGTGATCTTCATCAACAAAGGAGGACGTGTTCTTCCTCTCAATGGAAGACGTGATCTTCATCAAAAGAAGACGTGTTCTTCTTCTCCATTGAAGACGAGATCTTCATTAAGAAAGAAGACGAGATCTTCCCCTAATAACCGAAGATGTGATCTTCATCTATACCATAGACATGATCTTTGATAACAACTCTTGACAATGAGTGAAGAATATGTCTCTGACACTTCTCCACCACGAGCTAGGGTTACAGAAAAGGAAACTGTCTCACCCTACACACTTTATGCTTCTAATAACCCTGGAGCTTTGATAACATCTATTCAATTGAATGGAGAAAACTACAATCATTGGGATTCTGAGATGCATAATGCACTTTAGGTGAAGCAAAATCGGTTTCATCAATGGAACTCTTGTTGAACCGTATATTTAGTCCCGATCATGACGATTGGCTGACCGCCAACTCAATGATTATTGGTTGGTTGAGAGCTTCGGCTGAACCTAAAGTTCAATCAACTATTAGCTTATATCATTAACGCCTTTCAGTTGTGGACCGAATTGAAAGAATGTTTTTCCGTTGGTAATACGGTTCGTATTCATCAACTAAAAGCTCAACTTGCTTCATGTAGACAAGACGCCCAATCCATACTAGATTATTACGGTCGTCTATCCTTTCTATGGGAAGAACTTCAACTCTTTCAACCAATTATATCATGCACTTTCTCAGCCGCTAGAGAATACTCCAAAATTAAGAGAATAGGAAATATTACATCAATTTTTACTAGGGATAAATGATTCGAAATATGGAAGCATTAGCTCCAACATAATTTCATGTGATCCTATGCCAAGTTTGGGTGAGATTTACTCGAAATTGTTCGAGAAAAACAACGTCTCAACAACGTATGTGAACAACCAGAAGCAATAGCCTTACTTACTCGCCAAGACAACATGCAATCATCTTTTCTTGGACAACAAGATTCGAAGGTTGCACTAGCTCAACACAAATCACGTGAAAAAGGTCCATCTTGCACTCATTGCGGTAAGACTGGACATGATAAAGACCGATGTTGGCAAGTGGTTGGTTATCCAAACTGTAGAACGAGCAGGCCGCAACGGTCGAGGTCGTGGACAAGGTAACTCTTCATCTAGACGTGGCCGAGGACGAGCTACGATCTATGCAACAACTTCCAACTCTTCAATTTTTCCAAGAGCAATTGCAAGCCCTTTCTCAAATGCTATAAGAAAAGGCAGATGAACCCGAGAAGATGTATGGTAAGAAAATTAAAGGTGATATAATTTTAGATACAAGTGCATCTCACCATATGACCGGCGATTTTTCATCTTTATCAAATATTGAGACAACTCTACCATTCTCTATTGCTTTTGCTGATGGGGGTCGGACGGTTTCCATTAGCAAATGATCTCTTCACCTTATTGTGTCTGTCAAAGATTTTGAAGCAGACAAATTGCTTTGGCATATTTACTGGTACTTTATGTGTATTACATGACCGTTCTTCGAGAAATTTGATTGGAGTAGGGAAGGAAAGTGATGGAGTCTATCTCTTCAGAGAAATTTCGGCTGCTTCAGCTCTTCGCACAACTAGTGTTTTAGATTTTCATTTATGGCACTGTCGTTTAGGACATCCATCTTTTCCTGTTTTTTTGGCTTTACCCATGTTTAAAGGGACTTCGAAACCTGCTAGTTTTAATTCTTGTGATATTTGTTTTAAAGCTAAGCAGACTAGAGAAGTATTTCCCATTAGTTCTAATATTTCTAATGAAATTTTTTCGCTTATACATTGTGATTTATGGGGCCCTTATAGCACTCCATCTTCATCATGTGCGGTTTATTTTTTGACAATTGTAGACGATCATTGACGTGCTGTGTGGACGTTTCTACTCTTGGCCAAATCAGAAGTGCAACGTATCTTGCCAACTTTTGTTGCTTATGCTGCTCGACAATTTAACAAACTTGTATGCATTGTTCGCAGTGATAATGGAACCGAATTCACTTACCTCTCTCCTTACTTTCAACAACAAGGAATAATTCATCAAATATCTTGTGTCACAACACCACAACAAAATGGACAAGTAGAGCGCAAGCATCGTCACATCCTTAACGTTGCTCGCGCCTACTCTTTCAAGCTCACTTACTAATACAGTTATGGGGAGAGGCGGTGTTGACAGCTTCACATCTTATCAATCGGACAATGGCGGCCGTTCTTAAAGGACAAACACCATTTGAGGTCCTTCACGGCACAAGACCGTCGTATACACACTTACGTGTATTTGGTTGCGAATATTTTACATATCATTCAAGTTTGCTGAGCGTGGATGAAGGTGTGTTTTTCTTGGATATCCCTCGGGGCGAAAAGGATGGCATGTTTTGATATGGACCATAAAAAGTACATTGTTTCTCGGGATGTGGTATTTCGAGAAACAAGCTTCCCCTTAGCTAATGCTTCTAAGCTAAGCCCTTTACAATCATTACCAACGCACGACCATCTTGATGAGACTGTCATCACGCCCATTGAAAGGGGGAGTAATTCACATGGCGATGCTCTTGAATATGTGACTTAATCATCACCTGCTCTGTCACCTCATATCAAAGACATCCAACCTCCTGAAACAACGACTTCTCCTTCACCGGCTCCTCTGGGACGAGGTCACCAAGTTAGACAACCACCAGCTCGGCTTAGTGACTTCGTCACCTAGAAGACTTCTGTGACACTAATCATTTTCCTTCAATCTCCACTTCTCAATCCTCGACGGTTCCAGGTAACACATTGTATCCTCTAACACATTATCTTTCTGATGACAATTTTTTGTCAGGACACCGAGCTTTCCTTGCTTTGGTAACATATGTGTCTGAGCCGAAACATTTTAAAGAAGCTGTCCAACATGAGAATTGGTGAGCTGCTATGACTGATGAAATCCAAGCCTTGGAAAAAAATCAAACATGGGAGTTAGTTGACCTGCCGAAACACGCTAAAGCAATTGGTAGTCAATGGGTCTTTAAGACAAAATTTCGAGCTGATGGCTCGATAGAACGCTACAAAGCTCGTCTTATAGTTCAAAGCCACACTCAAGTCAAAGGTCATGACTACACTGACACATTTGCACCTGTCATTAAAATGAAGGTTTATATGCTACTCCGTGTCATTGCCACAAAAAAATGGGAAGTCTTTCAAATGGACGTCAATAATGCATTCTTACACGATGATCTTTTAGAAGAAGTCTATATGAAGTTACCTCCAGGTTTTCGTCATAAACATCCTACCAAGTACCAAGGTATGCCGTCTTTGCAAATCATTATACGGCCTCAAGCAAGCTCCTCGGTGCTGGTTTAAGAAGCTTTCGAATTCATTACTACATTACGATTTTGTTCAACCATATGATGACTATTCCTTATTCTCTCTTACTCGTAACGACTTGTTGATTCATGTTCTCATTTATGTTGATGATCTTCTCATTACGGGTAATGATACATCTATGCTTTGCAAATTCAAGGAGTATATAAGTCGTTGTTTCTCTATGAAAGATCTTGGTCATTTGAAGTACTTCCTAGGTATCGAGGTTAGTCGCAGTTCTACAAGTTTCTACCTCACTCAACGCATATATGCGTTAGATATTGTTTCCGATTGCGGTTTACTTGGGTCCAAACCGACTCATACTCATCTCGAGAAAAACCACAAGATCGCGTTAGATGATGGCCCATTGCTTTCTGATCCGACTCGCTATAGGCGGCTTCTTGGTCACTTGATTTATTTGACTCATACGCAACCAGAACTCAACTACTCGGTGCATATACTCTCTCCGTTTATGCAATCCCCTCGTGAAGCTCATTGGGACGCTGCTTTACAAGTTGTTCGTTTTCTCAAGAGTTCTCCGGGTCAAGGTATTTTGCTAAGTTCTGATAGTGATCTCACTCTTACTGTCTATTGTGACTCAGATTGTGCTGTTTTTCCTTTGACTCGCCGCTCTCTTAGCGCTTTTATTGTGATTCTTTGTGGATCAACTATCTCATGGAAGACTAAGAAACAACAAACAGTTTCACATTCCTCTACCGAGGCTGAATATCGTGCTATGGCCGCTGCTTTACAAGAAACGAAATGGCTTCGACGCTTACTACAAGGATTGGGTATTGATCAAGCATCTCCGTCCCGCTTCTTCTGTCTTTCACGAACGGACAAAACACATTGAAGCTGATTGCCATTTGGTTCGAAATGCTATTCATGATGGCACTATCACAACTCATCATCTTCACACAAATGAATAGCTTGCGGACATTCTCACTAAGTCCCTTGTTCGTCCGTAGTTTGAGCTTCTACTGTCCAAGTTGGGCGTTCGAGATCTTCACGCTCCAACGTGAGGAGGAGTATTAGGATAAATATAGAATATATTTATCACATCTTATCTTATCTTCCTATATTCTAGGGGTTATACCATATTTCCTATTCATTATTTTATTAGGTTGATGTTTATTCTATCTTGTATAAATACATGACTCGTGAGAATAATAAACTCAAGTTGATTCAATAAACAATTCTACACATGTAGATGCATGGCCGTCCCTTGGATCAAGCCATAGAAGCACCTACCTGCGGCCGCTAATATTATAAAAAAAATTTCGGCCACATTTAACTAAAAGTCGTCGTTGGTCTAGTAGTTCCATGTCTATTTTACAACATAACAGTCAGAGTTTGACGGCCACTCAACGCATTTTTTATTTTATCTCCTCTTCATTTTTTCTCTTTTTCATACAAATCTTCGTTCCTCTTTTTTTTTCCTTTTTCCTTCCTTTTATTTTTTTCCTTTTTCCTTCCTTTTATTTTTTTCCTATCTATATCTTTATTTCTTTTTTTACATGAAATAATAATTCCTATTTATCTCAAAAATTAAATTAATTCCAAAATTTATTGATAATAATTTCTTTATAACTTTTTCTACTTAAAATAAAAAAGAAAACTTTAATTAAAAAAAAAATTTAGCCTATATATTAATCAATTGTTTTTCTCTCATTGTTACTTTTAAATCACACACTAAAAAAAAAATTCTTCTAGGAATTTCTCACAATTCTCTATTTGAATCTCTGTTTACCGAATAAGGTATTTTTCAATTTTAATAAGTTTTAAGTTCATCTTTTTCTAAAATAATTTAGTTGTATATTACAGGAATATGTCTTCTAAAAGAATCAGAAAAGAAATGGGAGGTGCTGAAAAAGTAAGGAAAAAGAAGAAATAAGAAGCACTCACAAAATTTGTTGAAAATTCAATGCTAAAGTATGTAAAAAAAATCATAAAATTCTAAAACTAATGAGGTTCAAGAAAAAGAAAGCAACATAAATGGGAAAGAAACTAATACATTAATAAGAGACCATGATATAAACATTGGTGAATGTGGTTACAAGTTTGAGGATGTATATGAAAAGAACAAGGCTTGAAATGAAGATGATGATAAAAATAAGAATGAAAATAAAAATGAAGAAGAAGAAAAAGTACATGATGCTACCAAAATCTCAAATAGGTGAAGATATTAATGATCCTGGAAGTTGGGGAAAACTTGACAATGGAACTAGGAATTCTCTAGTTGAGAAAGGTCCCATGCCAAGGCTACCGATAAATCAATATATTCCAAGAGATCATATTGGTAGATTTTTTTCACATTCTTATTATACAAGAGAAATAAAAAATGGATAAAAACAAGATCGACGATGGCTAGTTTACTCAAAAGTGAAAGATACGATCTTTTTTGTTGTAAATTATTTACGCAAGACAAAAATGTCAATCAATTGGCAACAAGTGGATATAGTGATTGGAGAAACATTTCAAAAATTCTCAAGGAACATGAAAGGAGTCATAAACATATTGTATGCATGACTCAATGGATAGAACTAGAAATAAGGCTAGATAAGCATCAAACAATTGATAAACACATACAAGAAGAGATAAATAAAGAGAAAAAACATTGGAGAGATGTCTTGTTGAGAAAAATTGCATTGGTAAAGGGTCTTGCTAAAAAGAACATTGCATTTCGTGGAAGTAGTGGTAAGATTCATGAGAGTGATAATGGAAATTTTTTGAGAATGATTGAGGTACTTTCATATTTGATCCAGAGATGAAAGAGCACATAAGACGAATTGAAAAACGTGAAACTCGTTATCATTACATGGGTCACAAATTCAGAATGAGTTGATAGATATGCTTGGGAATGAGATCAAACAAACGATCTTAAAGAATATGCTTATTATAAAGTATTTTTCAGTTATTCTTGATACGACTCCTGATATAAGTCACCGTGAACATATGGCTTTAGTTATCCTAGGTGTAGATATTTTTGAGACCACACCAAAAATTGCATAATATTTTTTTGTCATTTTTGGAAGTGAAAGACAAAATTGGAGAAGGGATGTTTGGTACCCTTAAAGATGTATTGTCTGATCTTGGGTTGAGTATTGATGATATTAGAGGCCAAGAGTATGATAATGGATCAAACATGAAAGGAAAAAATAAAGGTGTACAAAAGAGACTGCTTGAAATTAATCCAAGAGCTGTTTACACACCATGTGGTCGTCATAGTTTGAATATTGTACTTTCAGATATCGCTTCTTCATCAAAGATAGCAGCTTCATTCTTTGAAATTGTTCAAAGTATATATTTTTTGTTTGCCTCTTCAAGAAATAATTGTGAAGTTTTCAGAGATATTGTGAATGGTATTACAGTAAAACCATTATCATAAACTCGTTGGGAGAGTCGTGTCATAAACGTTAAAGCAATAAGATTTCAAGCTCCTGAAATTTGAGATGCTTTGTTTTATTTGGAAGAAAGTAAAACCCATGGAATTGGAAGTTTTGAGTTTTTGTTTGGAATGATCATTTGGTATGAGCTTTTGTTTGTTGCTAACAAAGTAAGCAAGATCATGTAATCAGAAGGTATGGATATTGATATTGCTATTATTCAGGTGGAAGGATTTATTTCTTTTTTAAAAAACTACAGAGACACATGCTTTCAAGCAGCAAAAGTAGAAGCTGAACGGATTGCTATTTAAATGGAAATTAATCCAATATTCTCTATGAAACCAAAACGACATAGTAAAAGGAACCGATATCATGATGAAGAAGTTGAGCAAGTTGGAGAAGATGTGATATTGACAGCGGAAGAAGATTTCAGAATAAACTACTTTATTAAAATAGTAGATCAGTGTTTAGTTTCTCTTGAGACAAGATTCGATTAACTTCAAAGTTTTGAAAAGAATTTTGGGTTTTATTCGATTTGAAGAAGTTGAAGTTAGCAGATGATGACAAGTTGATGGCTGCTTGTGTCAACCTTGAAAATTTTATGAAGCATGGTGATCAAAAATTTCTCGATGGTAATGATTTATTTTTGGAAATAAATCTTTAAGAGTATGTCTACCAAAGGAGATTTAGAAAGTCGCTAAGATCTTAGATTTTTTGAAAAAGATGGAAACTTGTTATCCAAATATATGGACCGCATACCGCATAATGATGACAAATTCAGTTTCAGTTGCTTATGCAGAAATAAAATTTTTAAAATTAAATCTAATAAAGTCTTATCTACGGTCGACGATGTCGCAAGAGAGATTGAATGGATTATCGACGTTATCGGTTGAAAAAGTATGACTGAAAAACTTGATAGCTTATCTTCATAGTGAATAGGCCCCCAAAACTTAAAATTCTATATATATATATATGTCTATTTTTTATGGCCTCCAAAACAATAAAATAAATTACAAGCTTTAACTTTTTTTTAATTTTGTTTCAAGCCCCCAAAATCTCAAGGCCGGCCCTGCAAGTATGATGAATGAGTTTGTAGGTAGAAACACTAGGAGAATCATATTACATGAATAATGTATTGTTTTCATGTTTTAAAATATATATTACTTTTGTTTACACTATATCTTTTTTAAAAAAAATAGATGTATAAAATTTTGCGAAGTAGCTTTTTTTGGGTTCATTTGTAGTCTTTAAAAACTCAGGATCAGTTCTATGAAGAGCCCTATGGAGATGATGAGATGAGATATGGAAGAGAGAGCAAACGCTATCTATATATATATAGTAAGAAATTTGGAATTTCCATAAATAAGATAAAACATTAGTAGTTATCTTTGAATCAAACCAAACATATTTTCTGTATACATGACAACTAGATAGAAAAGTCAGACCAAAAAACTAAAGTTAAAATGTTTTTCTTTTCCCGTCAAGTATAATATATATCTTTCGTCCATATTAGGTTATAAATATAAATTTTACCTATTTCCCCATCGTTTTTCAAAGTTTCTCTGTTTATAAAAATAATAAAATTCAAAACATTACGATAAAGACAAATATCTAAAATAGGGAGGTTTATCTCCCTGTTTCTTACCAAAAAAAGGACAAATATCTAAAATATGAGTTTTTGAGAATTACAATTACTTACTTATATGGAAACCGATAATTATTAATTTTATGACATAATTAAAACTAAAGACCAATATGCATGCACAAAAACTCCTCTACAATTATATATATATGCATTCAAGCAAAATCATACACATACACACACATAAGCATTGTGGTAATTCAATTGAGACCATGAACCTAATCAAAATCACTCCTTGGTTTCTTTTCTTGTCTCTGATTCTTCTATCAGGTAAACATATTGTGTTATCACAAGAAGATGACATTTTTGGTTTCAAACCTAAAGCATTGTTTGTGTTCGGAGACTCGTACGCAGACACCGGAAACACACCGGGGTTCTTCCCCTCGTGGAAGTTTCCATACGGAATTAGTTTTCCGGGAAAGCCTACCGGTCGATTTACTAACGGTCTTGTCTCCACTGATTATCTCGGTATGAATTTAATTGACGTTTTACAAAAATATATTGTTTCAAATTAATTGATATTTCCGCGTTGTATGCAAAAATTTAAAGCTATATACTATTTTAATAAAATACAGAATAATTTTTGATTGATTAACTTGGTTATAGTTAATGTTTTTTTATAGAAAATAAATAAATTAAATGACGTTTTTGTATTTAATCAAGTAGCATGCAAAATTTTAAACATCAATTATTTTGATACAAATATATTCTATTTTTTATATATTAATAATCATCATATACCACACGATTAATTTACCTAGAAAAAAGTGACATATTATATATTATATAATGTGTAGCAAAGTATCTTGGACTTAAATCGCCAATTGCATATTGGAGGAGATTTGAAGGAAAACAAATAGTGAAAAATGGAATGAATTTTGCATTTGGCGGAGCAGGCGTATTTAATACATTACCCTTAGTCACAAACTCGAGTGCCCAAATCTACTACTTTGAGCAACTTCTTAAGGAAAAAGTTTATTCTCAAGCCGATCTCAACTCTTCACTGGCTTTCTTTAGCATTGTAGGCAATGACTACATCACTTACCTCAGAAACAAAGGTACTGAACAGGTATATAAAAGCCATTCAAACTTGATTCATAGATGCATAGGATCTAATGGTTCTATTATATTCAGGGGTGGCCCTGGGCTAAAGCTCATAAAGTAAGAGCTTTAGGCGCCAAAATTTATATAAATATTAGGGTATCAAATTTATTAGAAACACTTTGGTACTGTTGTTGAATACATCGAATTTAGGACATCAAATTTTAACTATGCTTTAAACGCTATTTAGATCCGGACCGGCACTGATTATATTGTATTTGAATCTTGATGTGCCATGATAACAACATTAGTATAAATCATACAGTGATTTATTCGTAGGACATTAGTAGTAAATCGTCATAAATAATGACAATACAGAAACTTCGGAGAATATTAGTTAGAAAATTTGTAACTATATATGTTTTTTATTTATTAAATGTAGTCGAAAATTTTCTGATATTTTCACATTAATTTTTGGACTACAACCGACCGACCACTAACTCAAATTTTACTCACTTTATAATAGGTGCACATTTGATTAATGGGTAAAAAAAGGAGTACATATATCTAATTTTAACAAACATAAAACTAATTTTAGTTAAAAATGTACTATTTAAAATTTTTATTATGGGTGCATAAGCACCCTCTTCAATACATATAGCATCGCCCCTGACTCTATAAAAAGGAAAAGATGTATTCTAGTCGTCACGTTCGATCAAAGTAACAGTGGTGACACAACCAATATGTTACTTGATTATTGTTCTGATTTTTCTTTCAAAAAAGGTTTTTTTATGAAGATTTCATATAATTATAATCATTAGAAAATAATTGTTTTATTGTAGTGAATATTATGAAATTTTATACTATATAGGTGAAGTGGGGATAAAATATATATATATTTTAATATATAAATGGGTTCAATATTCTTTTTACTAGTATGTTGTTATAACAAAAAAAATGATACTAGCAGGATGAACCAGCATTCATAAGGAAAGTTGTGAAACAAATTTTATTGGATGTGAAACGAATTAAAGACTTGGGAGTTAAAAAGGTATTGGTGGCTTTATCGCCGCCGTTGAAATGTTTTCCGTTGATAGTCACTCCTAAAGGCTGCGACACAAACGACACTTCGACGTTCCTCCACAACAGTCTTCTCCGTGAAGGACTCATAAAACTAAACAATGAGGAGATTAGTAAGAATACTAATGGTGATGATAAAAGCTTCCTCATGTTTGATCTCTACAATGTTTTCTTGACCATATTCAACAACAAAGGAGTTTCAGGTACCTTTTACAACTTCCCACAAGGGAGATTGAACTCTAGAACTAGGGATGCTTAAGAACCAATCTATAGAACATTTG
Organism: Iberis pinnata; assembly: GCA_900406425.1. NCBI lineage: Eukaryota > Viridiplantae > Streptophyta > Magnoliopsida > Brassicales > Brassicaceae > Iberis > Iberis pinnata. Next base: position 12,857 of record OVBE01002205.1, on the reverse strand, counting down.
CCACTAGACTATGGAGGTCTTGGCGAGTTCCAGATAGGGATGGGCGTTCGGTTTTCGCTTCAGATTTCGGATAATTCGATTAGAGGCATATAGGAACCGTTCATATTATTTACAAATTCGGTTCGGATCCATTCAGGTTCGGAACCGTTTTTTTCATTTTTATTAAGATCTGAAATGGAATGGAAACTCCAAAAATATCCGTAAAAAATCCAAAATATCCGAACAACTTAACTAAAATCCAAGTTAATCGAATAAAAAAATCCAAAATATTGGACAAAAACCCATAAATATTCTAGTTACCTTACTAAAAACCTATTTTTCTACTTGAAATCCTAACAATCCAATCACAATTACATATATAGTCATATATATATACGAATTTTTCGGTTATACTTTCGGGTTTCGATTCGGTTTGGGTTCAAATTTGGTTTTTCGGATTGAAATATATAGGAACCGTTCGAGTTATTTGGAAGAACTTTTTGGTTTCGGTTCAGATTTCGTGTTTCGGTTTATATGTCCAGCCCTAGTTCCAGATATCTTATCTTTCCTTTTTAAAAACATGCTTATAAATTTTTTTATCGTTCTTGTTGCGATGCTGACTGGATCATCTCATATATATACATAATTATATATTTCTTATTTATGGTTACAAAACATAACGAGTACTTTTTGAATGCATTAAAAAGTATTTGGTTTCTTTCAACTAATATATAGTGTTTAAGATATTTTGTTTATGTAACATATTCTTTAAATCGTGATTCTTTAAAAAGAAAAAGAAAAAAACTTGATTCTATTGTAACATGGAAAGTATTGTTTGGACAGGAGTTTCAACATTTCCAGAACCACTGAAGTCATGTTGTGTGGGAACAAAACCAGGTAACTCTTGTGGAGATGTAGGCAACAACGATGAAAAGTTGTTCAATCTCTGTAAAGATCCAAACTCGTTCTTCTTTTGGGACGATCTTCATATTACCGACCAAGGATGGCGCTCTGTTTCTTCTCTTCTTCTACCTCATTCTCACTTTTAATTTCGCCATTTATAATGATGCATGAGAATAATGTATTTTCAGCTAGTTAAACAATTTATTTTGGGCTTAATGACTATAAAAAAAATCCCTAAATGCCGTTTGTAAGATAAACGGCAAAAGCTAGGGGCACAAATAAAATATCAAAGATATAAGGGTAGAGTTACAAAACCAAAGGTCCAAAACTACGGATGGACGTTCGGTTGTTCGGTTCAGTTTGAATAATTTTCGTTCGATTATAGTTTCTTAAATATAAGATCCATATAGGAACCACTAATAAGTCGGTTCGGTTTGATCTAAAATATGAGAATCATTTGAGAACCAAAATATTAGTGGTTCCGGTTCGGTTTGGATATTTTATCCGAAAGAACAAAAAGATTAAAAATATGTGGAACCAAAAATACCGAAAAGAATAAGAAAATATCTAAAATATCAAAAATACAGAAAAATATCCAAAAATTTGTAAGAGAAAATATATACATGGATTTTGGTGTAAACACTTGTCTTATATTTTCGATTTCTATGGTTCCTATAAGTTTTTTTGGGTTGGTTCGGTTCCAAACCAATATCCATGAATATTGCAAAGAATAACCATTCGAATAATTAAATAAAAACCATATCCGAATTAAACCTGTTTTTTTGTTCGGTTCGGTTTGATTTTTCCCGATTCCAGATATTTTGCCTCCCTTGTCCAAAACTATTGAAACAATATTACAAGTGTTGTTTATTATTAAATTAACACTAGTGGGACAATATTCTAAAGGATGAAAAGAGATAATGATCAAATCTGTAGCTCAGGCCTTGTCCACTTATGTGATGTCATGTTTCAGTTTACCGAAATAGCTATTAAAAAGGCTGGCTGGCGCAGTGGCAGATTTTTGGTGGAGCTCCAGTTCTAGTTCCAGGGGTCTCCATTGGATTGCATGGGACCGCATGTGTTTACCCAAAAATTGGGGTGGGCTAGGATTCAAAGATTTGGAGAAATTTAATCAGGCTCTCCTCGCAAAGCAGCTGTGGAGACTTCATCAATATCCCAACTCGTTATTGGCCAAAACATTACGAGGACGGTATTTTCGTGGTAGATCCCCATTTCATGCATCAAAACCGAATCAACCATCTTATGGATGGCGAAGTATTTGGAATACAGTTCCTCGCTTTCATAGTGGTGTTAGAAGGGTGGTGGGGATAGGACAACATATTAAGGTCTGGTCAGATAATGGGTTACCGGGGGATAGTGCACGTCCTCCTCGAGCGAGGTTAAGCACTAATAATGCTGATATGACGGTGAACGAATTAATGAATTCTACTACTCATGGGTGGAATAAAATTTTACTGGAACAATTAATTGATCCTAGTGAGGTGGCATCTATAAAAAGTATTAGGCCTTCGAGATCAATGGCGGATAAGCACTTCACAAAATCTGGTCAATATACGGTTAAATCCGAGTACAATTTTCTGGTAGCTAACGATGCTTCTTTCTCAACTTTTCTTCAGGAACCGTCGACTAATTCCTTGAAGGAAAAAATATGGAATATAAGTGCACCGACAAAAATGAAGCTATTTTAATGGCAAGTCTTGTCGGGTGCTGTTCCGGTCAATGTGTGACTAGCATCAAGGAAATTGCAGGTGGATTTGTTATGCTCATAGTCTGGTCTACATGATGAATCAATTAATCATGTCTTCTTTATCTGTCATCCCGCACGCCAATGTTGGGCTTTAGCTAATATCTCTTTTGAACATGGACGTTCTCCCTCGCCTCATCTTCTAGAAAATCTGAATTATCTTTTGATCCGAAGATCACCAGGTGCATCTCAGGATGAGCCGATGACCTTCTTTTTCTGGATACTATATATCGAGGGAATCTTCAAGCACCGCCTGATATAGTGCAACATGCTCAATTGGAATATCAAGAATGGATTTCAGCCAATGAACAACAACAAGGATTGGTTATAGACCAACGAATACACGGGCATATCCAGAGTAATCCGCCTACGCAGCTTTGGCACCATAACCCTGTGGTTTGCTCATTGATGGGTCATGGAAGTCCGGAAACCGCACCTGCGGTTTATGATGGGCCCTTCAACTCCAGGATGGTACTGTCGATATTCTGGGTATGAAAGGTTCGATACAATATCAATCCCCCACTCATGCTGAATTATATGGTCTACTTTGGGCGTTGAAGATGCTCAACAAGAAGATACGGTTTTGTGGTGTATTCCTGACAGATTCCGTCGAGTTAATACATATGGTGCAAGCACCAATTGAATGGCCTGCATTTGCAACAGAGCTACATGAGTTTACCATGCTTAGGGCGTCTTATACGGATTTCAACCTAATCTATCGACTACGCTCGTCTAATCTTAGAGCTGATTTACTAGCTAGACGATCACGGGAGCGCAACGTAATTTTTTCTTTTGTTGCCACTTCTTTACCTTATTGGTGTGTAGACTCACTTGATGTATTTACATAACCGATAAATAGAGAAGTCGTTCTTTTGTGAAAAAAACAAAAAAACTTGCAAGGACTTTCTTCTTTTATTTGAATCTAATTCTAACTTCACTTTCCTTTCGCTTCAATTTCACGCTTCTTTTTTTTTTTTTTGGGGGGGGGTAAATTTGATGGATTTTTAACAGAATAATATTGTGAAATGTTTTTAATTTAAACAAACAATAAACTATACACAGTATTTATACTTTACAATTAGTAAGTAACTAATTAACTAATTATGACCTACTATGCCAACTTCCTTATTAATCTTTACAAACTGATTAATTATGACCTACTCTGCCATAGTGAGTACAAACTGGTCTAGGCTTCTGATTTCCAGTAACAAAATTAGCTGCATATTCAGTTGAAGAAGCCTGAAAAGCATATGGTTCAATTCCAGTGTGTATTGGCATACGAGCTGACTTTGAGAATCCTCTTGATCTAGTATGTTATAGACTTCAGAGAGATTAGATAGGGTCTTTTTCATCAAAATTTGACTTCTGATATGATCATAACTATCATTTAAGCCCATTAGAAAGTCAATAACACGATTTGTTTCTCTTTATGTAATCAAATCTTCAATTGTTCTTGAAGTTGTTTGCAAACTAGACAGTTCTTCTCACAACGTTTGAGTTTGAGTATGGTATGTGGATAAACTCATACTTCCTTGACGAAGGGAATGAATATGTTGACGTAATTTTTACAACCGAGGAAGATTTGATTTGTGATACCTCGTGTGTAAATCTTTCCAAAATATCAGCAGCTGATTTGATATACAATATGCTTGTACAAATCTGTTTAGAAACACAATTAAGAATCCATGCCTTGACTATGCTATTAACTCTACACCAAATCTTTGACATAGGATTAGCGTCATCTGGTTGAGAAAGAGAACCATCAATAAATGCATTTTTATTCTTAGCTTATAAACTTAGAGTCATAGCATCAATCCATATTCCATAGTTCGATCTATCCAATGGTTTAGAGGTGAGAATTAAACCTGGAGGATCATAATTGAGCAGATGATATGGATTGTGCAAACTGTCAGGAGAATCTGAAATGTCAAATTGGTTATGGAATTGAGTGAAGTGAGGTTTGGGATTGTCTTCGCGAAAAGTAGATTATGAGTTTTCATGAGAATTGAATCCACTTGTATGATTATCCCGGCAATTGCTGGTAAATTCAAGTGAAACGGGAGGAGGAGAATCAAAAGGCGGATCGGGTGAACGTGGTGGCTTTTATATACTCTGCTTTTCAAGCATATGACTTAGCTTACCATCTTGTTAAAGAGAAGCACTTGATCAACCACCATCTTTGACCTTTGTTTTAGCTCCTTATGGATCAGGCAAGTCATTAACTTACTACTTGTTTCTCATTTTTTTAAAACTCCTTATTTTGCACTCTATATGGTATTACCTTGTTTGCATCTCAATAATGAAGGAGACTTAGATATAGTATAATTCTTTATTCTTTGACTTTTCACTTTCAGCTTGTGTAGTAGCCTTGTCTCCAGTTAGGCAAAGAATGCATTTTGTGTTTAAAGTCCAATATTATTATATTAATCAATTTTTTTTTTGTTTGCTTCCTTTTTCTTTATGTTTTAGCTTAGTGTATTCTTATGTTTGTTTGACCAAACTACTCCCTTCAATACAAAATTAATGTCCTAATGTACTTTTACCCGAAAATCGCAAGCTCGTTCAGCTGCCATGAAACATTTCTAAAGCATATTGCAATTCACAAAATTCTTAAGAAGAGTAGTTGCTTTCAGGTACTTGCATATCTTCTTATATCAGCATCAACAACAGTAGTTACTCGCGTTGATGATTGGGTTTCGAATTGGGTAAAAGACAGTTTCACAAAGATGGCGAGTGCCTCAATTGCAATGTCTTTCTTAGCATTCTTTGCTTTTTCTTTCAGTTCACTCATTTCAGGTTATAACCTCATTAAGCAAGACTCTCACTGATTCTCCCACCTTTTTGTGTAGTAGTTCCTAAACCAAGAACACACTACTTGTGTAGAATATAAATATTCTGTGAAATAAAAGATTATATACGTCTTAGCATTGTACTCATTATACTATGTATGAAAATTTGTAAACTATATAGGTTTCAAGAAGCTATGTAAATCTGAGTTTAACAAGAGAGAAAACAACATTTAGGCAACTATCAAATGTTTATTGAAATATGTGATGATTTGTATTAAGTTGATAAATTCAGTCGTATTAAAAAAATATATTTTTAAAAAATATTATAAAATGTAATGTTACTTGATTAATGATTTTAAAAAGTATCATCAAATACATTATTAGCGTTTTTGGCGACATGTCATAACGACAGCCAAACGAACAACACATCGACATGTCGTAACGACAAGTTGTCGCTGTCGCAATGAACAACATAAAGTATCGCTAGCAACCGCTAAACGAACAACACAAAGTGTCAGACACTGATCACTGTCAGTGTTGGGTCTATATATGTTATCAATTATATGAAAGTTACGATGTCCAATTTTCTTAATACTTTTAGTTACAACTCCTGCAAATTTACAATGCCATACTACCTACAACTTAGTCTTCACGTCCATGTGTTATTAAGCTCTTGTATAAATATCATGCATGATGAGTAACAATCAACACAACGTTCTCTTGTAGAATGCTTTATCATATTGGTTGTGTGGGTACTTATCCTCATACTATATCCATTTCCCAACCTTCTTTTCGAAAATTTTGTAGTTGATTTTTGGACAAGCTTAAATGGTGTAAGACATACTCATTCAGTGGCGGTCCCGGAAATTTTTTCCCCTGGTTCAAATCATAAATGAAAACAAAAACATATATATATATATATATATAAGATTGTCTTTCACATAATATTAAATATTATACAAAAAAAACTCTACGATCTTTCATCTCCTGACACATTTTCACTACAACATCATTATTAATGTTTTTGAATATATTCTTTTCGATAAAATAAACAAGACAATCATTCATGAATTGGTCTCCAATCTGATTGTGTTGATGTGTCTTCACAATCTTCATTGCTGAAAACATCTCTCAACAATTGTAGTAGCGACAAGAAAAACCAAAACCAACTTCAAAAGCCTATAAACCCGAGGATGCGATAAATACTTTCGAGTTTCCACCATCATATGAGCAAGTACTCCAAGATTCTTCAAATGAAAAAATCTTTCATAATTTCGAACATTGTCAATGTAAATATCTAATTGCTGCTCAAGAGATATAGATTCTCCATGACTAAAATCTTTGACGAAACCATTTGATTATTTGCGGGATCATTTTCTATAATTACTTTGCTCACGGTTTCATTTTGTTCAACAATATACTTCAGGAGTTCTATAAATTTTCCCCTATTGGCAGATGTCTCTGTCTCATCATGACCACGAAAAGCTAACCTTGCTGTAATAAGTATCGAGAAGCATCAATTGAAGCATGTATCCGAATCTGATACTCATTTTTGACAATATCATCTTGTTTATGCAACGCATGCTGAATAGATTGACATTTCTTCATCAAGTTCTGACATTTCATAAATGCATTGTTATGAAAACTACCAACACCTCCTATATGTTTTATAAAGGTTTTCAAATACTTATTCCATCCAGAGAATCTCTCAGTGATAAAAGCATCACTTTTTACTCTTTTACCAGAACCATCTTTGAACAAATAACAACACAGGAAAAAAGCTTTTTCTTTCTTCACACAATACTCTAACCGCTCATGATACATATCAAACCAATCAAGATTAAATCTCCTTAATGTGTTTCCCATCGATATTTTTTAAAAACAATGACCACGAGGTTGACAAGGACCGTTACTCACGTATTTTCGAATTACCTCATCTCTTTGATTTGGATGATAGTTTATTATTTTTTCTGATATGCGGGATCCGAAGGTCTAAGTCACTTTGTGATGAAGATGAAAATTTTCTTTTCAACAAATTTTTCATTGTTTAATCTTGAGATGAAAAACATACAAATATGTTAACCCAAAAATATAAGTATATAACTCAAAAACTATAATTAAAATTTTTTGTATTCAACATCTAGTATTATTCCAATTTTCTTTAAATCTAAAACAAATTAATCATAAATAATTTTATTGACACTATGTTCTTGTAACTTATACTAATATAATATCACAAACATCTCTATGCTTTCAATAACTTATACTAAAATTATAAGTACCTATATATGTTTTTAATCTATGCAATTAAATAACTTGATTAAAGGAAATATAAATCAGAAGTTACGACATCAATTTCTAATTTAAACCTTATATCTTCTCTATATTTTACATACGTGAACAAATAATTTAAAGTTTCAAATTTAATAATTTTAAGTATTTTATCAATTCATCAATTCATCAACGATTTTGTTAATATAAATCTTCAATAATGACAAGAACTCAACAATTTATGGAACCACTACAATCTATAATTAAGAATTATTGCAGCAATTATGAAATCCATAATAAAAGAATGAGTATAATACAATTTTAAAAATCATTGAGAAAACTAAAACATAATCAAAATTCAAAACTTACGATGAAGGTAGAAGAGAAGTGGAAGAACTAGAAAAATATCTTTAGCAATTTTTTGGAAACAAATTAGGGTAAATATAAATTTAGTTTGTTTTTAATCTCATTACTAAAAAAATAATGGAGAGTTTTTTAATTAACAACAAAAGACCAAACATCCATCTTCTTCTATACATTCTTCTTGAAAATGAATTAGAGCAATCCGAGTTCACCAAATGAAACGATTCAACCGAGTTCACTCAATGAACCAAGTGAAGATCTAATTTCGATAGCACTTAGAGTAGGAAAGCTCACATAATCTATGAAATATCAAGCTGCCATATTATTCATGAAGCACCAGACGGAATGCAAAGAAGAATTCGTCCAAAATCAAATGAAAGCAGCTAAGATAGATTATGCCCTATCAATTTTAAAACAAATCAAAACAGAACCCAACTTCAACCTAGAAGAAGAAATTCAAAAATTTGAATGTGAAAAGTTAGAGGCAGATGTAGCTGTTACTCTTTTGTTGCGGAAATTAATTTCCAACGTGACCATGAAATTTATTTCATGAAATATTTTTTTTTGTTGTATTGCTAATGTTTTCGGCTAATGGTTATCTTACGTATTATAAAATTACGTGTGTATCTCTTTAAATATAACTAATTCTCATATATTTAATAAAGATTAATAACCTAAAATATTAATTAATTTTTATAATGCAAACTCAAAAGCACAACATAAATCTATAAAATATAAACCCTAAAAATAACGATCCACAATAAGGTGATATAAATTACTTTTCTTATTCATATGTACAAAATAACATACCATTCTTGATATTAAATCATGGAAAAATTATATGATAATCATATTTTTATTGTTGTTTGTTCTTTGCAATTTTTGTCTATTTGTTTATTTTAGGCATAACAAATTTCCATAAAACTAAAAAGAGATACACATAATTAATACTCAATGTAAAAAACAAAGTACGAAACATGATTTTAACAACAACGATAATTAGATAACTAAAAACATAAATAACATAACAACGTTACCATAGATAATTAGATAAAAACTTTATATTAAAAACTAAAAAAGAGATACACATAGTTAATACTCAATAAAATGTCTCTGCTAATATTTCAATTTTTGAAATGATAACTTAGATTAATATAGTTAGAGAATTTTCAATCATTTAATATAAAAATTTTACAATCTAAAAAAATATTGGTTTACATTAGAAAAAACACTTGTTGTATTGCACATTTTTTGTACACATACATGAGTATAACTCTAGTATTATTATAAAATATATTTAAACTAGTTAATATCTTTTGGACATAAACATATTTCATTATCAAAAGAGCTTCACAGATATTGAAATTATAAAAAAGTCTAATAATTTTATAATTTATTACAAATATATACACAATACATTTATTTAAAAAATGCGCCTAGAATTGGATGTCCTAATCAATTGCTTATGTTGCTTACCATGTGGGCCGGCCCTGCTAACTGTTAATTTTAAAAACAATAAACTCTCTCGCTAAACTGCTCCAGAAATTGGAAGGAGGACCGATGAAGACGGTAGTCCGCGTTTACAAGATTTACCGACCTCAAAATCAAATGTCGACGTTGTCGCCGCCGCTTCCGACTTAGACGTCTCCTCAGACTCAGACGACTCCTAAGCTTCCAACGACGCTTCCGGCTGTCATTGTATCCTTGTTCGTGAGGAGTCAACATAACTATGAAGCAAAAGAGGAGCCAAAAGAAGAGGATCATTCTATGACATTCATCATACTGATTTTGGTCGTCGGATTGGTAGCGATATATTTTCTCAATAGATAGTTGATCAAACCCATAAATATATAGATAATAAATAAAGGTATGGCTAAATCTTATTAGTTTATTGATTCTTACAATAAATATATAGTTGATTGAACTTTCAGTTTTGCGATTGTTATTGATTCTTATTTGATTTTGTAGGTTCAATGATCATTTGGATAAATCTCAAGTCAAGCTTTCAATCTTGTTTGTTTGGATTTATTACATTGATACTTACATGTTGATGTCCAGATCCTAAACAAATAATAAATACTAGTTAAGGTAGGTTTCAGGCTTTCAAAGCAAAGCATATTATCGTATGCTTCAGCTTTTCAAGTTTGGTTCAATTTACTTATTTTCTGAAACAGCCTTAAGAAATCCCTTCTTCGTACTAAAAGAAAGTAGCTCTTCTCTGAAAGCTTGAAGTGCTTTAACATTGTCAATTGCCTGTGTTGAAACAGTAATAATTAGATGTTATCTCTAGAATTCGCATATACCCTTAATGCATACATTATTCTTTAGTCATATGTACCTTTAGCTTTTCCTGCCTTTCTTTGAGTGCAAAACTGAGTTCTTCTTAGGCAACTTGGAAGCAGAATCAGGTAGGTTTAAGCAAAACATATTATCCTTAAGAAATCCCTTCTTCATACTAAAAGCATGTAGCTCTTCTCTGAAAGCTTGAAATGCTTTAACACTGTCAGTTATCTGTGTTGAAACAATAATAATTAGATGTTATGTCTAGAATTCGCATATACCCTTAATGCATACATTATTCTTTAGTCATATGTACATTTCGCTTTTCCTGCCTTTATTGAGTTCAAAACTGAGTTCTTCTTAGGCAACTTGAAAGTAGAATCAAGTAGGTTTAAGCAAAACATATTATCCTTAAGAAATCCTTTCTTCGTACTAAAAGTAGGTAGCTTTTCTCTGAAAGCTTGAAGTGTTTTAACACTGTCAGTTGCATGTGTTGAAATAGTAACAATTAGATGTTATATCTAGAATTTGCATATACCCTTAATGCATACATTATTCTTTAGTCATATGTACATTTAGCTTTTCCTGCCTTTCTTTGAGTGCAAAACTGAGTTCTTCATAGGCAACTTGGAAGCAGAATCATGTAGGTTTAATCAAAACATAGTATCCTTAAGAAATTCCTTCTTCATACTAAAAGCAGGTAGCTCTTCTCTGAAAGCTTGAAGTGCTTTAACACTGTCAGTTGTCTGTGTTGAAACAGTAACAATTAGATGTCCACATAAATATTCATCCACTTGCTCAGGCTAGTATCATTAAGAATTAAGACTTAGAAAACCCTTGAATTGATAAAATGAACATCTTAGTTATAAAGATGTCCACATAAATATGAATTCCATTTAAATTGGTCCACAGGTTGACGTTTACCACTTTCCCCTCCGCTTGATCGTCCGCTTTGTTCACCGCTTTTTCCTCCTCTTACTNCGATCCCCCCCCCCCCGATTCGGATTTGGTTTCCTACAACATTATTACAATAGTTTATAACAATGTAAGCATCGCAAGTAGTCCACATTCTAACTAGTGCAATTAATCATATATGAATTACCTGTTTCTTCATCGCTAATAAGTTTTACGTTTCTCTCCTTCGCTTTCTCGTTCTCGTATTCGTCCACTTGCTCAGGTTGGTATCATTAAGAATTAAGAATTAGTAAACCCTTGAATTGATAAAATAGACATCTTAGTTATAAAGATGTCCATAGATATATGAATTCCATTTAAATTGGTCCACAAGTTGACGTTTACCACTTTCCCATCCGCTTGATCGTCCACTTTTTCACAGCTTTCTCCTCCTCTTGCTCGTCCATGTCACCATCTGATCCATCCGATTCGGGTTTGGTTTCCTACAACATTATTACAATAGTTTATAACAATGTGAGATGTCCACAGATTATGACTTCCATTTAAATTGGTCTACATGTTAACGTTTACCACTTTCCCCTCCCCTTGATTGTCCGCTTCGTTCACCGCTTTCTCCTCCTCTTGCTCGTCCACTTGCTCAGACTGATATCAATAAGAAGTCATGATTAGTTACTCTTGAATTGATAAACTGGAAGTCTTAGTTATACATATGACCACACAAATAGGACCTCTGTTAAAATTGGTCCACCAGACGATGTTTCCTAACAAAAAGATGTCCAAGAATGTCCACTGGATATGATTATTTACCTCTACCCCTCTGATATCACTCAATTTTGATGCTTTTTAGTATTTATACTTGATATTTGGTGCCATTCAAGTGTTTTCCTTATTTTGGCATATTTTCATGTTTCCAGGTGTTTTGGACGTTCTGGAGGAAAAAGGTGGATTTGTGCACAAAATGGATGCAATTTGACAAATACAGAAGCATAGTTCAGCAGAAGAGCCAAAAGTTTGCCAATGTTTGAAGATTCTCCCATGGATGGACCAAGCTGAGATTTTGACTCAGGATGGCCACGTGAGTTAGCTTTCATATGAAAGTGATTTGAGGTCAATCCATTGGTGCAATCAAAATTTATGGCGATTTTACTGAAATCTGGTCAAGCTGTCTCGCAGAAGAAGCATGTGCAGTATGTGTGGAAGTAGATTGATCGATCCCTTAAGAGATTGATCGATCCAGAAGCTCCTCAAACTTACAGAAATTAGGATCGATCGATCCCATCTTAGATCGATTGATCCTTGAAGAAGAAGAACGTCAAATCGATCGATCCACACCTGGATCGATCGATCCCTATGCTCGAGTAAACTAGAAGATTTCCAAAAAGATGTTTTCGTCCTCAAGACTTATCATTGGTTTTCCTTATTGGGTTTTAATTTATTTCTTTTATTTAGTACTATATAAGCTTAAAGCTTAGGGTTTTTAAATAGAGAATTCATAACTTTTATTTTGAGAGCTTTTTTGAGAAATATGAATCCCAACACCTGTATTTGGAGAAGAATTTTGAACTCTCTTATTTTATTGAATTTGGTTTTTG
>OVBE01002204.1:0-31749 GCA_900406425.1 Iberis pinnata | reverse complement strand
TGTGTCCTATAGAGATTGAGAGATGAGAATTGAGGGTAAGAGAGGAGTTGACTCCTGGTGTAGTTCCTCTTCGTGTCAGATCAGTCTTCACTCCAACAAATCCAGCTACCGATCGAGCTTCCATGGCGACTTCCTCTGGTCCTAAGTGGGCTCAGAAAACCATCACGCTTCCACCGCAACGCCGCGGATGTCATCTTATAACTCCTAAGGTTTTGATATTGGAAGCGATTCTGATTTGACTCGTTTGATCGGGATTTTGAATCATTTGATTTTACTTTGTTGACAGATTTTGAAAGAAATTGGGCAAGACTTATCAGATTTCAATTGTGGCCTTGCTCATGTCTTCTGTGAGTTTTCCTTTGTTTTTAGCTTCTGTTATAGTTTTGTGGATGAAGATAAAAAGAGGCTTCTTATACTATTTCAGTACAACACACAAGTGCTTCTCTCACAATCAATGAGAATTATGATCCTGATGTTCAGGCTGATACTGAGACTTTCTTGAACAAGATTGTTCCTGAGGTATATAAGTATATGTATCTGGTGATTATATAGTTTAACTTGTCTTACTTTTTTTGTTTTTTGGTTTGTTGAAATTCAGGGAAATTCAGCACCTTGGAGGCATACCATGGAAGGTTTGTTGATTTTATGAAACCTATGATAAAATCAAAGTCTTGTTTCTGAATTGTGTAAACAATGAGCAGGTCCTGATGACATGCCAGCTCATATCAAATCATCAATGTTTGGATGTCAACTCACGTGAGCCACATTTTTATGTTTGTTAGCTTTTGTTGGATTTTCCACTTACTAAGTGTTTCATGCTTTCGCAGAATCCCAATAACAAAAGGAAAACTTAACATGGGAACTTGGCAGGTAAACTGATCTGGTTAGCATCTTGGTAGACTTATCTAAAGCTTTTGTATTGAATATCATGCGGTTTCAGGGAATATGGCTATGCGAACACCGTGATGCTCCAACAGCACGCAGAGTTGTGGTCACTCTCAATGGAATCTAGACATATCTCTTCATGTTTCAATGCCTTGTAACCTCTTTGGTTTATAAAGTTTTTTATAGGTCTTATGAGTTTCCGTTTGTGACAATGCCTGTGACTATATGTGCACATTGTGGTGTTTATTGCATCAGAAAAACAAAGATTGAAAACTGAACAAATGATATCATATCACCAACAATTATAGATGTCAATTGGTTTATCATAAGATGGAAAAGCAGACAAGAACAGGTATCTGTAAACTTATACAGTATATGTTTAACTTATTGCAATGTAATAGAATATTCATATTTCTATAGAAAGAAGAATGTGCTCTGCAGAGGAGGCACCAAATATTGGCTAAAAAGGGTACTTAGGGACAAATGGTATATGAAGCAAAATTGAGAAACCAAAAATTCTTTTTGTCTTGAAGAGCTTGCTTTTATTATGATTTATTATCTCCAAGCTCCATGTCTTTCAAACTTGTATGTTGTATACCTTCTTTGAGTAGCCTAATCTCATCTTCAGTCATACTGTTCTTACCATGTGGTGTCACTTTCGGCTTTCTCTGTTTCTCTAACTCAACCGCCCAACTATAAATCACCATTCCTACCACGGCTAAGACCATCCCTGCTATGTTCTTGAACGTCATCTCGGAATCAAATATAAGCCATCCTAATGTCAGGACACAGACTGTTTTCATGTGACCAAGAACTTGGAATGAGGTAGCAGAGAATCTTCCAATGCAGAGATATTGGCTTATGTTACAGAAAACCGCCAATGCACAGGAGAGAAGAATGCATGACTGTATTTGCAGATGCAAATGGTTGTCAATTGTTAGATTAGAGTCAAAGTTTTGTCATTAGAAGATTTTGGATACTTACAATGGCACCGTAAGACATTTTGTAAGTAGAAATGAATCTGCCGCTCAGGAAGTAGTCAATAAATGGACCAAAGATGAGGAGAGAAATAGCTTGGATTGGAGCAGTCTTGCTTAGCAACTCAAAAGATCCGATCGAGTATTTCTTCTGCAGCGAACCTATTGACTGTTTCCAGAGCAAAGATTTGTTAGAAACACTTCAAAAAAACCATCATGAATGATTTGAGAAAACTTTGGGACTTGTAGAGAATCAGATTGCACGAAACCAAGAAAGGAAGGAACACTGAAAAACATAAAGGTTGAAGAAAACAGAGTGAAGAAACTCACGATCTGCTGCAGAGACGTGGAGAAAACGGCAGTGCAAGCACAAATGAAACCTTTGGCATTAACCTTAACATCAGTCACAGTACAAATCCCAACTCCTACAACAACAACCATTACAGATGCCTTCACTTCTCTCGAGTAATGCTTGCTATGAAGAACCCATTCCATCACGCAGACCACAGGAATCATGCTCAATTTCGAAATCTAGGTCACAATGTGAGCAATCAGATTGATAAATTTGGGAATTCCAAAACAAAAACAAAAAAGTCTACCTGGTAGAAGCCAACAGAGTTCAACATGAGACTGAAATTCATAGCTGCGATTGAGATGTTAGCGACGAGTGAAAACCATAGAAGCTCCCATAGAGGAACATGCTTAGACGCAGATAATCCAGTCGCGTTTGACACAAGGCCAACGAGAGCAGTGAGCGCGAAGTGGAATCCCGTCAGAGTTGTCGCTATAAGAAAAACAAACAATATACAAATCCATTGATAAGCTGATACAGAGATCCAATACATGTAATGGGAGATCGAGGGATCAGAAATCAAACCGAAGCTGAAGCCGAAACCAGATGCTGACATGAGCTCTTTATTCGCCATAATGATCCCGACGGAGCTCGTAACATTCATTCCCCACGCGCCAAAGTTAGATACGGTCGACGACGCCTTCTTCTCGCTCTCTGTCTTCTCCATCTCCGGACTAATTTGGATGATATAGAAAATGCAAGATCGGGAACCTGCGAACCATGAATGGATCAAAACGAGAGACATATCACTATATATCAGAAAATGGTGGAATCAAAATCAGATGAAGATGATGAGATGTGGGGAATTACAATATCTGAATCACGCCGTTCGGCTTCTTCGTTTACGTCTCAAAAAACACGTGAATCGTCTCTGAGCCCAGTGCCTATAACAAGTAAGCTTCCGCCATTGATGCTTTCCTTGACGCTTTCGATTATAAATAAATAACTTTCTTCTTCAGACTGGATTTGTTTTTTTAATATATTTATATTATATTAAACGCATATCTTTTACCTTATTTGACCTCATGCTTCAGTTTTTGGTACATTTATTACTTCATCTGTTTCTTAAAGGTGTATGTATTAAATTTTAAATTTGTTTCTAAAAGATATATTTTTTCAGTTTTTTATGTAATATTTATTAAAAAATTGTAGATTTTAATTAACATTGATTGAAAATTTTGAATTTATTGAATTATTATTGATTTAGAATTATAGAAAATTGTTATGTACAAAAATCAATGTACTTATTATCTACAACTAATATGTTTTATTAATATGTGTGAAATGTCTAAAAAATCTATTATTTAGAACAAGAGGGAATATTAATTACCCTATACGAGTAGTCTTGTAATTTACTCTTTCTCTATAACCTTTAATATTAAAAAATCTAACATCGCCCATATAAACGGTTTATTATGTTGTTCGTTACTTAAAAAGTAGATGTTATTCCTGAAAAAGGTCCTAGCAATAACAATAACATTTTCATTATTTACCAATAAATTATATATAAGAGAACAAAATGAACTTTCTTCGTATTTGGCCACATAGACTATAAAATTTTAATAAGTAGTTTTTGCTTAATGAAATTCATAAGTCCGAAGGTGGTAATACCACTTCACATAATATTAAGTTTCGCATTTATGATACGGTAAAAATTCTCCACAATTATACAGAAAATGGCTATTGAAACGGTATGTCGTGGCCCAAATATTAACAGAAAATAAATCTATAAAATTTATATGAATCATTGCATTAATAAGATATATAATTATAACTAATTTTATTTATTAAAATTATTATATAATTAATTGGTACAGTTAAATCTAATTTAAGTATCGTTATTTATTAACATTAAATTATAAAAATTGATATTTATTTATTTACGTGTATTTCAAAATTAAACTAAGTAATTGGTCTACGCCATGTCTGGGCTATGAAAAAACTTAAGTGAATTTGTAATTGTAATATAAAGTTATAATTGACAATTTAAGATTATAAAAATATTAGGGTAATGTACGTTAGTATTACAAGATTAAGATAACAAAATGTAAAAAAAATTAATAGTATAAATTTTGAAGAGTAAGTAGATATATACACATATTTTATTTTGGTTTAAACTATAAACCGTAACATATGTTGATAAGTTTTAATGATAGCGAATATTATCATGGTTATTGTATTAGTGTTAATTATTTTGGTAACTGTTTTTTTATTGTATATTACAAATTTGTGTTGTTTTTTCAAGTTGGTTTGTTCAACTTTAAAATTTACACATTTTAATTTTTATTATCATGTTTATCTACAAAATAATTATTAAAAATATACCAAAAATTCACTATCAAGAGATAAATATTTTTTTAAAAAGAACAATTTTTGTTCATTTTTAAGGTTCAATTTTATGTAATTATAATATATATATATATTATAAATATTATATATAATATTTATATAATATATATATATATATATTATATTTTAAGAAAACATATATATATATATATATGTTTTCAAGTCTATTGATAAGTATTTCTCATAACTTGTATAACCTAGTTTAATTATGGATACTTATGATTTACAAAAAATTTAATAATAACAGAATTTTTATTTTAACATTGATTAAGATATATAATCATATGAGTTATTATAATTAGTTTTAAATAATATATCATGGTATATAATACTATCTGTGAAATAGAGAAAATACTTAATTGGAAAACTTCTTATTCTTGATAACTGAAGCTTACATTCCATAATTAGGTAATCTAGCAAACCAAAATAACCGGTTTATAATCGAATTGTTTTTCTTTAAATTTTTTTGAAATTTTAAAGGAACAAGTTGCACAAGCCAAAGAACCAAAAAAAGGCATCATTTCTGAAGTATGATAATGACTACGGCTAAAACTCACGTATATATACATTAATCTCGGATATATAAATTATAGATAGAATTTCGTTCAACAGGTTTCGTGGTGTAGTTGGTTATCACGTCAGTCTAACACACTGAAGGTCTCCGGTTCGAACCCGGGCGAAGCCAGTAAATTTATTATTTTTTATTAAAAAAAGACCGAATGTCTTGTAGACAGCTCATGGGCCATTGAGCCATTCAATTGGCTATGGTTCCTAATAACAGTATGGCCCACTTGCTTTATATTAATAGAATTTTACACACCACACGGAAAACATGTGAGACTTTATCGTCAGGTAACCAATTTACAATCCTCAGAAGTCAGTTCGATATTGGTTAAACCAGAAATCGGAAACCCGGTTTGTGTGTTATAGTTTAATTTGCATTTGATTCTCCTTCATTTGTTTTATAGTGGGAAATAACAATTCCATTCAACAAAAAAATCATCAAAAGAATATACCTTTTCCCTTACAAACCCACTTTTTGTAAATCTCTAAACACTACACATTTTGTATGCAATCTTTACTCAAAAAGGAAAAAAACAAAGCTTCACCATCAAGATTCAAATTGATTTATGATTGATTCAAGAACCTGTACAACCTCAGCCATACTTGGTCTCTTTAGTGGATTCTCCGACGTGCACATCAATCCTAACTTCATAATTTGAATCAACTCATTCTCTTCAAACTCTCTTAACCTTCTATCATAACAATCAGAAGCTGAACCAGTTTCCAACAAATCCATCACATAGTCTCTCAAAATCAAGCCTTCATTTTTCGAAGGTGACTCCACCGGTTTTCGACCTGTAAGTCCGTAACCAGCTCAAGAAGAACAACACCATAGCTATAACACATCACATTTCTCACTCGCTCTGCTGAGCTAGTTCTGGAGCAATGTACCCAACCGCGTTATGGAAACTTTTCGTCTGACCTAAACTATCCATAACAGGTAGAAACTTTGCTAACCCGTAATCCGATAGCTTTACCTTATACATTTCATCTAGAAGAATGTTGGCTTACTTTACATTGAGATGAAGAATCGCCGGTTTACAGTCATTATGAAGGAAAGAGAGCGCTTTTGCGGTTTCTAAAGCTATCTGAAATCTTCTATGCCAATTCAAACCAGTATTCCCATGGCTTGAGCTAGCTCCAGGATAGATTCTCAAGTGGAGATTATCATAAAGGACACCATTAGGGACAAACTTAAAGAGAATCAACTGCATTGTTGGAGAAAAGTAGTAACCTTGTAAAGAAGCTAGATTCGGATGATTCAAACCTCCAAGCCGTCTGATTTCTTGCTCAAATTCCTCTTGGTTTCTGATTCTTCCTAAAGTCTCAAGCTTTTTTTACTGCAATCGAAAACCTGCCTTCAAAAGATGCTCTATAAACTGATCCAATCGATCTCATACCAATCATATTCTCCTTGTCAAGCAAAACTTTTGTACCTGCTTCCCGATCTTCATACTTTGATGGTAAATTCTTGCTGAAAAGAACAAGCTTTCCAATTATCACACCGCTTGGTTTCAGTTGAAGATGCTAAAGGAGTGGTTTCGAATGTAACAATTTCTTTGTGTTGTTTTTTCCTTTTACGAGCTCTTAGGTTCAAAGCAAGAACTAAGCAAACACCGAATAAGATATCAACAACTGAAACTATAAAAATGATAACCGAAATGTTTAGAGCTTTAGAATCTCTGGTTGTTGCTGTCACTCCACGTGAGTTGCAAGGAGTTACTAAAGGATTACCGCAAAGGAAAGGATTGTTGGAAAATGCAGAAGAACCAAAAGCTTGAATCTTTGGAATAAGCGGGAAGACACTGGAGAGATTGAAATGTGTAAGTGTGTTGAAATTCCCAAGTGAATAAGGGATTGAACCTGAAAGTGAATTAGTGAAAGATCAAGAAACTGGATTCTTGAAAGGTTTCCAAGTTCAAATGGAATACTTCCGTTGAGACTGTTTCCATGGAGATCAAGAATCTCTAAGTTTGTTAAGTTTAGTGGCTTCTTAGGAATCTCTCCTCCTAAATCATTACCTGAAGCATCTATGCAACCAAGAAGCAAAACGTTAAGCAACCAATGTAAAGTATTCGATGCAGCGATTAGAATTCACAATTCAAGAAGTAATCTGCAATTTGATATAACTTCTGAAATTTCACCAGTGAGATGGAAATTATGCATATGCAGATTCAAAACCTACAAAAACACCAAACTTCCAACTTCTCTTGGTATCTCTCCATCTAAGGAATTATCGCCTAGTCTAATAACCGAAAGCCTCTCCATCTTCTCAATACCTACCGGGATACTCCCATTCATCTTATTAGACTCTAAGTCCAAAAGCTTAAGACTAATGCAGCCTGTTATACCGTTAGAGATCTTACCAGTTAATTCATTCGATGAAACATCAAGAAACTCCAAACTCTTGCCACAATTAACTATCTCTCCAATCTTTCCATCAAACTGGTTCCAAGAGACATTGACATACTTTATGTTATCGAATCTAAGAAACTAATCCGTGAAAGATATTACTTCCAATATCAACACGGCTTAATCTCTGACACTTGGTTATCTCCTCAGAGACATCACCAGACAACAAATTGTTTCTGATTGAGATATATTCAAGAACTGGAATATCACAAATCTTAAGTGGCATAACTCCATCAAGATTATTGTAAGATAAATCAATTCCTTGAGGTTATTACAGTTAACTATTGAAGTAGGGATTGATCCCGAGAGATTGTTATGAGACAGTGAAACAAATTTGGTCTTGTAGCAGGATTTAAACAGAGAAACTGGATTCTCTATAAAGAAACCATTTTTAGACATATCCAGAAACCTTAAGCTAGATAAATCACCGATAAACTCCGGGATTGGACCAGAAAACGCATTGGAACTTACATTGATTGTCCATAAAGTTTGTAACTTGGAGTATCCAATGGTAGATAACCTGTTGCCAAACAAATTCAGAACTCGAATAAACCTTAGACCGGGCAATCCCGGATATAGGGTTTCGGCTGAACTAATTAACTTTTTTTTGTCATATGAGAATAATATAATAGAGTTTACAAAGGTCTAAAACAAACAAAGCCCAAAAGAAAGGCCCAGCAACCAAAACAGAGAAGCCCAATCGAGAACAAAAAGGAGGCAAAAGCAAACAGAGGAAACAGAAAAACCATAATAACAGAACAAAACAAAAAAAACAAGGAAAACATGAATCGAACCAAACACAAGACTAAGCAGAGGCTATGAACTTTTCAGAGAAAAACACATGATCCAGCCATCTGGGGTGGCCTGCAGCGATATAGGACCTCCACAGACCAAGCTTGATCACACTTTCTGCAATGAAACGGGTTTCTCTGTTTTCTTGAGGGTCCTCCACACTTAGTCTCCAATCCATAATGCCCGAGAGTTCTTTAACTATTTCTTGAGCTTGAAAAAGGAAAAAGGGCCAAGCTGGAGGGTTAAGGATTGCACCCAAGAAATCTACAGCTTCACAAGCCAAAATAATCTTGTTTAGCTTGAGGTGTTTTAGGCTTTGAATTACCCACAAGATTGAGTCAAGTTTTATCTGGTCCAGAGATAACATTCCAACAAAAGCTCTACGGCTATGAAGTGTTACTTGACCCTCTGAATCTCGAATTACAAAAGCTCCTCCCCCTTTGTTTTTTTATCATTCCAAGCCCAAGCAATGTTTATTTTTAACCATGGATCAGGGGGGAGTTTCCATTTTCTAGATCTTGGATTGTGTAATCTAGCTGTCTCTTCTCCAAATTGTTCTTCACTTAATTGAGCTCGCTTCCATAAGTCAGCTTCTTCTCTTGCTTTTTTGGTTATCTCCTCTGCCGAGAAAACCTCCCCTTCAAAGAGAATTGCATTCATGTTCTTCCATATGTACCAGAGGATCCAAGGGAAGTATTTGATGATATGACTGTCTATTTGGGAATTCTTTAGAGACTTAGCAGGAAATCCATGTTGGAGTGGATTGAAACTGGGTCATACCCTTGATAAGGGTGAGGGAGACCTGAAACTGCCCACACTAGCCTAGAGAAAGGACATGAAAAGAGCATGTGGTTTATCGTTTCAGCCTCCATTCCACATGTTTGACATTCTTGGGAAACTCTGATCCCTCTGCTGGCTATAAGGTTTGCCACTGATAATTCGTTTGAAAGAGCTTTGCACAGGAAACATCTTATTTTGGGAGATGTTTTCAGTTTCGATACTTGTGCTTTGAGACCATTTAAAGTTGGTAAGCATACATGTGGTTGTCTTTCCTCTTGAAGATTCATGTTAGAGGCCAGCCAATAACCAGATTTGACTGTGTAGGCTCCTGATGTGTTGTACTTCCATGCCCATGTATCCTTTCTGGTCACAGTAGGTTGTTTGATTGATGATGTCCATATCTTTCAGTAGGAAAAGGTGTTGAAGTTTGGACTCATCCCATCTTCTTGTGCTGGAGTCAATCAAGTCTGCCACTTTGAGGTTAAGGTTGACTGAGAAGTGTTTTAATAGTGGCAGTCTAAGAGTTGAGTCATTAATCCACTTTGATTCCCAAACCCATGTGCTTGAGCCATCTCCTATCACTTTGGTCAGCCCTTTTAACAATATAGATGTGCCAAATCTTATGCTCCTCCAGGCATATGAAGGTTTTGAACCTGATGAGGAGTTTAGTAGGTCTGAATGGGGAAAGTATAAGCTCTTGATAAACCTGGATAGCAAAGCTTCTGGGAATTGTATGATTCTCCATGCTTGTTTGGCTAGTAATGCTTGATTGAAACTTCTTATGTCTTTGAATCCTATCCCCCCTTCCTCTTTGGGTAAACACAGTTTAGGCCAAGTAATCCAGTGGATTTTCTTTTTCTGTTCTATTGAGTTCCACCAGAAGTCTGCTAAAGCTGAGGTTAAGGTTTTACATGTTGAAATAGGGATCATGAAGCAGCTCATGGCATAGACAGGTAGGGCCATGGCTATAACCTTGAGCAATCTTTCTTTACCTCCATGAGACAGAGATCTGGCAAACCATCCTGAGATTCTATCTTGTAATCTTTCTCTCAGGAAATGAAACAACTTGACCTTTGATCCCGAGAAGCATTCAATTAATCCTAGGTAGGTGCATGTGCCACCTTCATTAGTGATGTTAGAGGCTGCTTGAATGGCCTCTTTTACTTCCTTTTGAACCTTTTCCCCAAATGTGAAAACAGACTTGTGCAGGCTTATAGTTTGTCCCGAGTTTCTGCAGTAATCATCTAGTACTTCTTTTAGATGGAACCATTTTTGTAGTGATGCTTGAAAGACAAAAAGGTTGTCATCAGCAAAAAGCAGGTGTGTTATAGATGGTCCCTCCAATGTTGCTTGGATCCCTACAATTCTACCTTCTGATTCAGCTTTTTGGATATGATGTAATAGGGCTTCTGTACATAATACAAACAAAAAAGGGGACAGGGGTCCCCCTGCCTCAAGCCTCTTTGAGGGCTGATCATGCCATGAGGTGTATTGTTGATTAGCACAGAGTATGATACTGTGGTGATACAACTTTCTATCCATTGCAACCATTTTGGGTGAAATCCCATATGTTTTAGCACTTTAATGATAAAAGGCCATTCCATCTTGTCGTATGCTTTAGCCATGTCAGATTTGAGGGCCATGTGAGTTGAAGCAGAAATGGGATGTGTTTTGAGGCAGTGTAACACTTCATGTGCTATGATAATGTTGTATGAGATCAATATGTCTGCAACAAAGGCTGATTGTGATTGGGAGATGATTTGTGGCAGCATTGGTTGCAACCTTTTGACTATGACTTTTGAGATTATTTTGTAGAGAACAGAGCACATGTTGATTGGTCTGAGATCAGTCATTTTAAGGGGATTGGTGTCTTGGGGATCAAGCAGATTAAAGTGTAATTCCACTATGGGGTCATCACACCATTATGAAAAAAACCTTGGACCTCTGAGATGATTTGGGGGCCAATATGATACCAGAATTTTTGAAAGAAGAAAGCTGTGAAACTATCTGCTCCAGGAGCACTGGATGAATTGATGGAAAAAACAGCTTGTCTAATTTCCTCTGCCTCTACTGGTTTGATTAGATCCTCATTCATCCTTTGTGTAACCTTCTGAGGTATTTCTGAGAAGAAATCATCTTTCAAAGGGTTGTTTGATGAAGTGAAGAGGTCTCTAAAATACTCTACTGCTACATTGCCTATAAAGGCTTCTCCTTTTTGAACATGACCTTGCTTATCTTGTATTGTCGTTAGCCTGTTTCTGCTTCTGGTGTTTTTAACTGCTTGATGGAAGAATTTGGTATTGTTGTCTCCACTCTTTAGCCACTTTATTCTGCATTTTTGCCTCCAGTATAACTCCTCTTCTTTTATGCTATCCAGAGATCTTTTTTAAGCTGGAAAACCCTCTGGGAGCATGTGTTTAGCTCTTATTGTTATTTCTCTAATTGTTGTTGGAGGTCCTGCAGTCTTGTGTTGGAGTTCAGATTGAGAGATCTTTTCAAGGAGCTCAAAGATTTCCTACATTTTCTCAGATTGTCTGCCATGTTGCCATCTCTTGTCTGCCTATCTTCCCCCCAAATCTTGCATACTGCTTCTTTGACCTCTGGTTTAATCAACAATCCTTTATCAGCTTTGAAGAAACCTCTGTATGATTCTTGAGACATCATTAGCTTCACTAGGACTGGCCTGTGGTCTGATCCTCTGAAATCCAAGAAGGCCTGATTGCTAGCAGGAAGTAGGTGAAGCCAGGACTGATGCCCAAAACATCTATCCAGCTTAGATATGATCCATTTCTTGTATCTCTTACCCTTCCAAGTATATGAATTGCCTGAGCTTGTGAATTCCTTAAAACCACATGTTTCTAGCATTGTATTGAAGCTCTCAAAAGATTTCAGTGACCTTAATGGACCTCTAATTTTTTCAGAATTATCTCGTATCTCATTGAAGTCTCCTATAGCACACCAAGGATCTTTTTTGTTCAAACCAATTCTTGTTAATCTTTCCCAAACTACATCCTTATACTTATAATTAGGAGAGCCATACACACAAGATATATACATCATCTTACCAAACATACATACTTTTAAGTCTATTATGTTCTTACTATAATACATAATTTGAACATCTACTCCATCTTTCCAAAAAACAGCTAAGCCCCCACTTCTATCAATGGGATCCACAGTGAAAACCCTCTTATATCCTAGCCATACTTGGAGATCCACCAGAACATCTCTCTTGTTCATGGTTTCCATCAAAAAGAGGACTTCAGGGAAATATAACATCCTGAATTCCTTGAGTCTTGGAACTGTCAAGTCACAAAACCACCCACCCCTTGACAGTTCCATGCTAAGATGCCCATGGCTGATGGGACAACCCCTGAGCAGGAGTTGTCCCATCTTTAACTGGTCTAGTTGGTCTTTGGTTAGCTTCTATCTTTTGGCTCTTGAAAGCACCTTCTTCCTCTTCTTCTAGTTTTCTTTTAGAGGAGCTTTCCTTCTCCTTTTCCTTGTTGAGATCCTCTTTAGAGTTGATGCTTTGGACTGGACTAGTAAGCCTTTTTACCCTTACAAAGGTTGAGCTCTTCCTTTGTAGTCTAGATTTTGATCCTGTAGAGGCTTGTGGAGATTGATTGCTAGTCTCCTTCTTGTCTTTATCTCTTCTGTTGCTTTTCTCCATATCCATGTGGTCATCTTGTATATTCATTTCCTTATCTGTTCTGCTCTTTATTCCTCTGTTTGCTGCATTAATAGCATCACCCATTAGTTTCCCTTGCACATTGTCTTCTACTTCCTCCCTTGAAGGTTCCGGTACTAATGAAAAATCAAATATATATCCCAGACCCTTGTCCACATCAGTTGAGATTGAAGGTTGTTTCTCTAATCTAAGTAGACTTTTCTTGGTTCTGAGATCTTGTTCTGCTTCCTTCACTGATGCTTGTACTTTTTCCTCTCTTAATTTTCTTTCAAGACCCTTAGATGCCAATAGGTATTTCCTCATATGATCCATTACTCCTGGATCAATTCTCATTCTTCCTGTGTTAGGATCCACCCCTACCTGATCTTCATATAATACTCCATATAGAGGGTCCATTGGTGTTAAGTATTTTGTGATTTTCGTCTGGTCTATTTTAACTCTTGACTGGGAAGATGAAGCTTGTTCAGGTTGTGATATGTAAGCATATTGACAAAACTCCTTGGAGTGAGTCAATCTTTGGCAAGTGTAGCATCTCCAATCTTTGGCAAGTGTAGCATCTCCTCTGAACTTTTTCGAAGTAAAAAAAGACTGTGAAAATTTCCCCTGTAGGTGTTAGTATTTTCTTTGATCTTCTCAGGGCTTTTTTGACATTAAATTTGACTAAAACTCTAACAAAATATCTCGTCATTGGTTGCAGGGGGTTGAAGGCCACCTCCTTAACTTCACCTAAAATGTCTCCAATATACATAATTGTAGCTTCTGTGAGGTGATTAACTGGAATGAATCTGATTCTTACCCACACCAACATATGTTGAAGGTAATCTGCACGTGGATGCTCTTCCCATTTTTTCATTACTACTGACCAATCATTGTATGTCCAGGCTCCTTGTTCCAAAACCCTTTCTAAATCGAGTTGATGATTAAATATGAATTGGAATTTCTCTTGTGATAAAGCAGTTCCCCTGGTTTGCCCTTCTAATCCCTATTTCCTCGGTAGATCCATGATCAAGCTAGACGTTTTCTGCGCTGGAGGGTTGAGAGCTTTACCTATAAGAATCATGAAATTTCTTTTTGCAGCACTATATTCCAGTTTGTCAGGGATTTGAAGTGGTATGTCTTCCTCTGTTTCCAAGTTCATCGCTCCCAGAGCATCTTGTAGAGGATCTTCCATGCTCCTAAGACTTTGATGGTTTGTTTCGAGGTTGATTGAATCTTAACTTCTTGATTCTTTGATCTGAAGAACTTTTAGATGAGATTTCTGTCGAAGATCAAGAAAGATCAGGTTGAATAGTTGACTTCGATAGCTTCAGATGAAATTAGAACCACACAAACAGAATCTTTCCCTGTTTGAAAACATCTTCTTCAGTTAGAGGTTACTAAGCCTAAAAGAAGGAATTCTTTTTTCCTTCAGTTGTCATATATAAACTAATTACCTATAACAAACATTTTATTATATAAATTAAAACACATTTACCTGACATAAATTAAATTTAACTTAGATACAAAACAAGTATTAAGCAATATTAGAAAAATAGTTACTTTTTAATTTTTTTTTGTATATCATAAAATAAGTAAAATTATAAAAAGATAATAGTTATAATATATAAAAAATAGTAGTTATAATAAATAGAAAAAACAATAAAAAGTCAAATATTTTTAAGAACTAACTATATAATATACTCTTATATTAAAATGAATATAGACAAATTTAAGTTATGAAAATTTGTTAAAATTTTAAGAGAATTTTCATCACTTATATGCTATCTTGAGTTATCTACATAATCAGTATATTTGGCTTTATATCAAAACATGAATTTTCGTATAAATTTATCTATACAATTTAAATAATACAAGTTATTAATTTAAAGGTTATAACACTTTGTTTATTCTCGTGAATTTATCTAGTCAATAATTAAAAAGAACTTATTCGAATATGCAAATGTTATACTTCAACGGTCAAAAAGGAAAATGACTTAAAGTTTCTCCAAGTACTAAATTTAAAAGACAACTAAGTTATACCTATTTACAATAATGGTTTATTACATGTCTCTGTCTTTAAGGCTCTTCATAATGAGAATAATAATCACAACACATGAGATTCTAAACAGCATATATATTATATATAATGAAAAAACCATTATACATTGTCAAAGATGAAATTTCATGTGCTCTTCAAAGATCCAATAATTTCTTCTTCTAACAATAATAAAATTACAAAATGATTACCACTGTTGCAAATATATCAATATGCAGAAAGATTTTAAGTAATAATATATATAGAAAGGGAAATGAAACTTTTAGCAAACACTCGTCTGAATCAATGCTTTGCTAAGTTTAAGAGTGTCTCTGAGCTCCTGGAGGCGGTGCAGGCCTTGGGAAGTAATAGTCGATCTTCTCATCTCCAAGTTTCGGTGCTTCCACATACGGACTTTGCGGTTCCTACATGGATTGGCAATTATATGTTTCTTTGGTTTTGCTTTCATGTGTGGTAAATGGAATAAACAAAGAGGAAAGAGATGTACCTGAGCCCCAAATGTAGAATGAGATGCTTCATCAGATTCTGGTGATGAGGATGCATCATCACGGACTTGATCATTTCCGTTTAGTTTGTGAAGTTCGGCCCTTACTAAAGGATCACTTTCACTGGATATCTTGTTCTTCTGTATTATAGTCAGACCTTGTTTCTTATTTCTTGATTGACATTTGAACAATATTTTCAAAATTTAGGTGCTATGGCCTTAAGAATAGAATGAAAACAGGTTTTACCTGGAAGATCTTCCCTAGAGTTTTTAACCCCTTGGCCCTTGCACGAAGCTCCTCTCTCTTGACAGTGGGATCTTGAAGGACCTGAGACCAAAATAAAATAAGATCATAAAGTGGTTACAACAAAAAAATTGGACTACCAAGATCCTAAAGCAGCCATAAAAGAGTTAGTTAAACGAACCAGCTCACAGACACGTGAAAGAGTGCTTTCGATATCAGCAACGTTGAGCTTCCACAGAGAATCAATCATCACTTTCTTATGGGACTTCATGTACTCTTCAAGTTCCTTCTCTGTATAATTGCCTTCAGCACTTAACTGCCTTTTCATTTCCTCCTGCAGCTGAAATAAAGCGTATGCACCTAGGACGACAGAGAAAAATAAAAATTCACTATATATTGCTTCCTAAAAGAAAAGACCAAGTTTTAGAAAGCTAGGAAAATATTCTTTGGGTCTTTTCAGTGGATGAAATAAATGCTCCTTATGTTACCCTTAGGCCTGTCCGGTATGTGTTGGGTCGGGTAACCCGACCCAACACATACCCAACCCATATTTACGGGTAAGGGTCGGGTACGGGTATTAATAATTACCTGTTTGGGTCAATATTCTTTTTCAAAACGGGTATGGGTTGGGTAAGGGTAGGGTAATGATAATTTTCTGGTTACCGAATTACCCATTTTGATACTTAAAAATTAATAATATGTTATCAGATTAATAGTATTATTAGTATATCTCTATATAAATCTAAATATTTTGTGATTTAACAAAAATATTAAGTCTAGTAGATATTACAATGTTATAATTCATGTCCTATTTACGTGTAACGATTTTAAAAATTTATCAAAAAATTTACAAGAAATAATGATTAAAATAAATAATATTTTGTTATAAATTATTAATTTTATATATATTAGTTAAATTTATACATTTTTCCTATATATTACAAGTTCGAGTATTTATGGGTATCTACCCGACCCGTACTTTTTACGGGTATGTTTTGCCATTTTGGGTACCAATATTCCATACACAAAACCCGTACCCGTACCCATACTCGCTATTACCCGATCCGTACCCGAACCGTACTACAGATTCTAGCCCTGATATGAAAATGATACTAATGAGGTTGTCTTTAACCCTAAGTCACTAACCTGTTGCAGCTGTCACTTGGGATTTGATCAAGTGACCTTTCGTCCTAAACCATTCAGCAACGAATGGTACACCGAGATATATAGCTTTCTTCCCAAGCTCTTTCGCCGCTTGTCTTACATATACATATCCAATTGTGTTTAGCATTTCCACACCGTATGCTGTTGAAGATAGATACAGAAGGAGATAAGTTTGCTTCTTTGGCAAAGATATGCCACTGATTTAAAGAGAAAGTATATACTAAGAAAACGGAACAATATGCTATAGAAAACATATTACCTGCATTTGAGAGTCTTGCTACTTCAGCTTCAGCATTGCCAACAAATTCATCTTTGTTATTCACATACAGCATTAGGCGGTCCTTCAGAATCTTAGCAAGCTTGTCTTCTCTTTCTTTTTGAACAGTCTGAAACCAAAAGCCGTCTACATAATACTTAGATATTATGAACAAAGGGAGAATCTGAGTAATTACTTTATGTTCAAGTGATATGTCAGGCATAATTCTTTGTTCCATTCTGATAATTTTAACAATTGTATCATAAGAATATATATTTAATCATGTCAATAGAGTGAAAAATTTAGATATGCGTTCTAGTGTTTTATGCTTGACGTATCACGTATGGTATGTCAGGATGGGACGGTGATCAGTAAAGGATAAGTTTACCCTCATTTTTTCTATAATCTTTTTAGTATCAAGCTGATCCCCTTCAGCTAAGATATCAAGTGAAGCCATTGATGCCATAGCAAGCTGCCCTATGTATTCTTCAAAAAGTTCACTCCCGAAAAGCATAGCAAATACTGCCGCGGGATCAATGATCTCACTGCAAGAATGAACACCACAAGTAAGAACCAAGGAGGCAAGGAAAGGACCAAATTCTTTAGCGACCAAACTCCACATAGTGCAAAGAGAAAATCACCCACGGAACAAGAAAAGACACTCACGATGAAATCCCTGACTTTCCACATGTGTCATAGGCCTGGCGTTGCCCTGGATCACTTAGCACTTGGTAGGCCTCTCCTAAAACCTGTACACAACTTCCACTTTCAGAAAGCTCATCCAGAAAGATCCACCACATAAAGAAGAAAATCGGTAAATACAAACAATACTGAGAGCACTGTCATACTAGGCTGATCTATTGGAAACCTGGCTCCCTAAAATCTAATGACACTGTTAATCCTGCTAATATGCTTTTATGAGTGTCATAACAACTATACCATGCAAAAGCAAACACTAAACAGAAAGGGAATATCAACTTCCAGTCTTAAGTTATCTTATGGTGTAGAAATACACTTTCTCTAGACAACCGATAAGATGAAAAAAAAAATCCAAGCATCATCATGTAGAAGAACCAAGTGCTTATGCCAAAAGGGAGAAAGATTAATACAAAATGCAGACAGCATTCTGCAAGGTTTCCGCTCTACTTCTCTGGATACCAAATCGAACACTTGTGTTTTCTTCTCTTCTATTACAAAATATAAAATTCGAACTTGCCTGGAAATTATGGGCAGCTTGAGGATCATTAGGGTTTTTATCTGGATGTACTTGGCGTGCCTGTAAAAGAAAAGCAAGACAGAAAAAATCAGCGTTCTGTAATGTCTAAATCGATCAACCTAACATTCCATGAGTGGTGAAGCATTAGAGAACGCTTTTCCACTGCAAACTCCAGAGACACTTGTCATTGGTTTAAAAATGTTTCACAGATAACTATGCAAATCGGAGTAGTCATCAACTACACATCCATAAAATCATGATTCGGGACCCGAATCGACCTCTCTTGAGTTCAAATTCAGCTAAAAAAGATGAAATAAAGAAAGCAGAACCCTAGAATCAAAGGATCAGAGACTCGATTAAAAACCTTGATGTAGTAAGCTTTCTTAATCTCGGCCTCAGTAGCGGTGGGGCTAACGCCGAGCACATCGTAATACTCCGTCTCCTTCACCATTATTAGCCGTTGACGATCCCAACCTTGCGATTATAAAAACCTCTTAGATTACAACGAAGGAAACAAGAAAACTCAGATCAATCCTCTCACGCGCCGTCTATTTCAACTCAACCGCTCCTTTTCTTCTTAATTTTTTTTTTTCTCACTCGTATTTTTTTTGGGTACATTATATTCGCCACGCGTTTTTCCGTCAGCATCATGCTTGGATTTAATTTTTTTTTTCTTAGTCAAAATCTTTTGGCTTCTCTCTTTCGTTCATCTAATCGTTAATTAACTTATCTTAAACATTAAGACCAACTAACTAATAAATATAAGACTTTGAAAGGATCTTTTAATCACAAAATATTCCCAGTAACTACGTAAAATTTTTGTAACTGTATACAAATCAACAAAGGCAAGAAGTATCAATTAAAAACTAGTTGTTGTTTCTTTTCACAAGAGGATATTTGTTATACCGATTTACAACTATACAATTCATCATAAACCATTTGGTTTTATCATTTCTCTTCCAAAAGCCATCTATATAGCAGGAAATAACATTATCTCATAAGTTAAATCAGCTGAATGAGTTATGACTCTATCTTTGTGAGATCATTATTTGCCTAGTGCCATTTTTTTCTTAGTCGCGAGATTTAATATATCCATCCCACTCCAACGTTTATTATTAAGGCAGATATCATTATTAGCCTTTTAAATATACTACTACATAATCGCTGCGAGAATAAATAGTTCATATTCTCATAGATATAAATATATGGAATAGAGTTAGTATATTCGAGAAGATTCAACATCATAAAGTAAAAAGACATGTAAATAATGCATAGCTGATATATTCATTTTTATTATCGCAGCGTGAATATGATGTATCTATTCGTAGATTGCATCTTGCCAATTAGTCATTTACCCAGTGCCGATCTTACCTTTTCTTGGGTCGCAAGCTTAAAAAAAATTTAGGGCTGTAAAAAAAAGAAAAACCAAAACTAAGCCTAGTTAACTTTGAACTCTTTACCTCAAAGTGGATAATGATTTGCCTAACCACCAAACTAATGGAACTCTTCTGTATTATAGGGCCGAAAATATATTTAAGGATTTAAGGGCCGCAAGCCCAAGTTTTCCATGCTTGGGCTCAAGGTCGGGATTGCATTTACCGTTTCAAGAATAGTAAACTTTTTGCTAATATGCTTTTATAAGTATGATAACAACTATACTATGCAAAAGCAAACACTAAAACTTTTTACCACAGAACTTTGGTCTAGTGGTTGAGGCATTCTAAAGAATGTTCAAGATCGCTAGTTCGAATCCATTGGGAAGAGTGATTTACGCTTTAAACATGTATTATCAACGGTTGTCTCCGAACACTAGAGTAATAGAAATACATTGGGCCTTGATATCTTCAAGTTGAAGCCCATCAACTCAAAATTAGAAGTAAAGAGCAAACCCAACAGCAGCTTAATTCACCTTTTCTCAACACGCAATACTAATGCTCTCTAACGGTAAAGCATGTCCTTGCTCAGTATAATTTTTACAAAAGGAAACTGACAGCTGTAAAATAATGATTGTATAGGTTTTAGTTTAAATAGTAAACCTTGAGCCACTCTGTAATTTGTCCATTATTCAATCAAAAGTAAAAATTTCTTTTTTCTTCATCTTTTTCATGGTATCAGAGCCTCTTTAACCCTAACATGTCAAGAATGGCGGCTGGATATCATTTTCATTCAAATGTTCATGTTGCAAGTTATGTTACTCTAAAACTAAATCATACAAATTATTGGTTGGAAAACTCAAGTAGAGTCCTTTCTCATCAACCAAAAGGTACTCGAGTTCATCAATGGACGCACACAAGTTCCATCTACACAAATTCAACATGTACAAGGAGGTAACAAACATTATTGACAATCTAGCTTATGAATGGTTATGTACAGATCAACTAGTTTGGTCATGGATTTTTAGTACTATGTCTGAATATGCTCTCGGTTGTGTCTATGGTTTGGCAACATCTCAGGAAGTCTGGACATCTCTCGCCAACACCTACAACTGAAACTTCATTGGTAGAGAGTTTGAGCTCAAACTTAAGCTTCATTTGGTCTCAAAACAAGGCAAAACTTTCTCAGCCTATGTGCATGAATACACATATATTTGTGAGCAGTTAAGTTCCAATGGTAAACCTGTAGATGAATCTATCAAAATATGTGGTTTCTATATTGGATAGAATATGATCTTATTTCTACTGTCATTCAAAGCTCCAGGTCTAGAATATCTACTCTTACGTTTAATGAAGTTCTGTATGATATTGAAGGGTTTAATACGAGGTTGCAGTCTTATGAAGTTGTAAATGTTTCACCTCACATGGTATTCACAACTCGAAACACTATTGACCAGAGACCTTTTCAACCAAACAACTCAGGTTACAAAGGAAAAGGTCCATGAAGAAACATATTTGGCTCAAACAGAGGTTGTGGTTGCTATTCTTCAAGGGGTAGAGGTTTTCATCTACACTTTATTGCGCAAAATCAGACTCAGCAATCCTCAAACAACAATCAGCGTCCCACATGCCAGATATGTGGAAGAGTGGGACATGTATCCTTAAAATGCTGGATTTTTTTTTATTACAACTACCAAAATACATATATGCCTCAGAGTTTAGCTGCCTTGAATGTCTTTGATAGCTCAGGTCAGGAGTGGTATCCAGACTCTGGAGTTTCAACTCACGTTACTACCAATGCCTCAAATCGGCACAATGCCATTCTATACAATATTCTAGAGTCCATCATGGCTACAAATGGTAACTCTCTTCCCATTATTCATATTGGTTCCGAAAATATCTTTGTCTCTACAAATAGCTTACCTTTATATGATGTCTTGGTTTGTTTTTCTGTTAAGAAACCACTTTTGTTAGTCTCTAAATTGTGTGAAAATTACCCATATGGTGTGTTATTTGATTCTAATAAGGTTTACATTCTGTATCTTCAAACCATGAAGATTCTCACAAAGGATCCAAGCGTGAAGTGTTGTATGTGTTGGAGAAACAAAACTACAAGGCTTTTTACTCAACATATAGCATTCTACCAAGAACAACATATGGTATCTCAGACTTTGCCATGCTAGTTCTTAAGTTCTCCAGCATCTACATAATATCAAGGTTATAGTAATGAATAAAAGCAATTCCAATTCAATATGTGAACCATGTCAGATGGGAAAGAGCTTGAAGTTATCTTTTTCAAATTTAGTTTTTGTTTCTATTGAGCCATTATCAAAAGTTCATTGTGATCTTTGGAGGCCTTCTCTTATTGCTTTTGTACAAGGATTAAAATATTATGCAATTTTTGTTGATGATTTCTCTCGATTCAGTTGTCCCACTTCGATTAAAATCAGACTATTTTGATATATTCATCTTATTTCAAAAACAAGTTGAAAATCAATTTACAAAAAAAAGCTTTTCCAAAGTGATGGAGGTGGAGAATTTATCAGCAACAAGTTCAAAAGACATCTAGCTAAGCGTGGAATCAAACATCAGATTTCATATCCTCATATGCCAGAACAAAATGGCCTTGCAAAGCGTAAGCACATGTACTTAGCATAACTGAGCCTGTCAATGCTATTTCAGAGTAATATGCTTCTTTAGGATTGGTGGAAGCCTTTTACACAACCAATTATCTCATAAACTTGTTGCCTTCAGCTCCGCGTAACAACAAAACACCTCATGAAGTATTGTTTCAACATCAACCAGTCTACACTTCCTTTAAGAGTTTTTGGCAGTGCTTGCTACCCTTGCCTCAGGCGTTATGCAACTCATAAGTTTGAACTTAGGTCTCTACAATGTGTTTTTATCGGATATAATGCATCTTACAAAGAATATAGATGTTTATATCCTCCTACTGAAAGAGTTTATATCAGCAGACATGTTGTATTTGATGTAGAATTGTTTCCATTTCAGTGCAAATTCAAGCATTTAGTACCCCAAATATCCACATACCTTGCTGCAGTCTTGACAAGCTGCAACATCTTAAGCAGCTCAACCCGTAGATGATCCACCATCCACAGTTTTACTGCCAAGACCAACTCAATTTTCCCCAGAAGCTCAACCTATTACATAAGTAAACGAGTTAATTCCAGAAGCAGAACCTGATCTAGCAGATTATACAAATCCACTAAGTCCAGGAGCTCAAGAAAATGATGCAAATAACATTTTTCTGAATCATTAAGATCATGAAGATAATCAGATTGCTTCTGGTTCTGAAAGGGAAGAAGATAACAATGCTGAATCAAATGAACAAGCCAACTCTCACTCTATGTCAACCAGATCAAAGGCTAGAATATTCAAACTAAACCCGAGGTACTTTCTTATGACCTCAGCTCACAGACCAACATAACCAATGACAATAACCATTGTGTTAAAAGATCAAAGATGGCTAAAAGCAATTCAAGATAAAAATTACAATCTCATATTGATAATAAGAGATGACATTTAGTTCTTCCAACTACAGACATGAATATTCTTGGTTGAGAGTGGGTATTTCGAATTAAATTTTATTAGATGGATATATTGACAGGTTTAAAGCCAGATTGGTAGCCAAGGGCTTCTATCAAGAAAAAGAATTAATTTTCTTGAAACGTACAATCATGTAGTCCGTATAGCAACAACAAGAGTGGTGCTAGGAGTAGATACTTCAAAAGGATGACCTATTACTCAGTTAGATGTCAAAAGTGTCTTTCTTCACGGTGAATTAAAAAGACATCTACATGGCTCAACCACCTGGATTTGCCAATAAAAATCATCCTCAATATGTATGTAAATTGGATGAAGCAAACTACAATCTAAAACAGGCTCCAAGAGCTTTATTTAACAAGTTCAACTCATTCTTTTTGGAGTATGGGTTTATCTGCAGTAAAGTTGACCCTTCACTCTTCATTTATCACCAGACTAATGTTACAATAATCCTTATGCTCTATGTTGATGACATATTCTTAACAGGAAACAACTCTAAATAATTGAAGTCCCTTGTCAATGCTCTCAGCTCAAAGTTCTCCATGAAAGACCTTGGCTCTCTTCCCTTGGTATACAGGTCCAATACACAAAGAAAGACATGTTTCTAAGTCAAACCAAGAATACAAAAGATATCATATATCAATCTGGAATGTCCTCATGCAATCCAATTGCCACGCCTTTGCCATCAGTACTTCTAGCCTCTAAAAGTAATCATGAGCTCTTCCCGAAACCAAAATAATTCAGAAGCGTTGCTGGTAAACTTCAATACTTAACATTGACCATGCTTGACATCCAGTTTACAGTTAATTTTGTTTGTCAAAGGATGCATAAACCCACGATGACATATTACTCACTATTAAAAAGGATTCTAAGGTCTCTAAGAGGAAAAACCTATCTTGGAATCAATTTGTACAAGTCAAGTTCATTAGCAGTCTCAGCATTCAGTGGTAGTGATTGGATCGGTTGTAAAGACACAAAAAGATCAACTACATGATTCTATACATATATGGGATCTAATCTTATCTCTTGGAGTGCAAAAGACAACAATCTATCTCTAGATCCTCAACATAAGCATAATACATAACATTCTCTGAATCTTATTGGCACTTTATCAGAGAACGTGTTGCTCTTGGTCTTATTGAAACAAGATATGTTTCAGCAGCTCAACAAACAACAAATATGTTCACCAAATCTTTACCAAGATCTGCTTTTGTGCAACTAAGACACAAAATTAGAGTTAATATTTTACCCAACTCAAGTTTGAGAGGGGGTAAGAGAGATGCAATGAGCCTTGAGCTCTTCAAGTCGAAGTCCATCAGCTCAAACTCAAAATTAGAAGTAAAGAGCAAGCCCAACAGCAACTCAACTCACCTTTCTTAACATGCAATATTGATGCTCTCTAACGGTAAAGCATGTCCTTGCTCAGTACAATTTTTGCATAAGGAAATTTCCAAGAATCAGTCTCTCCTTTCTAACAGATTTGAAGCTTTGCAATCCATAAATGCTAATGACAAGATTGTCAGCTGTAGAGTAATAATTGTATAGGTTTTAGCTTAAATAGCAAACCACGAGCCACTTTATAATTTTTCTATTATTCAGTCAAAAGTAAACGTTTCTCTTATTTCATCTTTTCTGTGGAAGAGACTATGGGCCAAAGGTCCGGGAATTTCCAAGGTTTTTTTTTATAAAAAAGTAGTAAAACTTTTTTCAAAAATAAACTTGCAGGATCAAATCTTCCTTCTCTTTATCAATGGATTAGATACAAGCGAGTTGATACGTGAGTATAAACAAAACATCTTTCCGGCGTGAGTTATTGGTCTCTCTTAAGACTATTTGAATTTTATAGACCTCACAACATACAAATTTGTATTTGAAAAATACTACAATAACAATACTAAAAACTTAAACAATCAAGACTTCACTACGTACCAAACGAGAGAAAATCCAAAATGGTGGATTCAAATTTTGGAACATTATTAGACAAAACTAAATTAAGAATGGAAATAAGAAAAAGAAATAGTTTATGAAAGCTTTATTAGATTTTAAAGAAAGTAAAAAAGGAAAGAAAATCATTAGATTGTCACAAAGAATCATATGATTTAAAATTCAACTCTTGAAATAAGATTAAAGAAGAGTTGCACAGAATGACAACCCCAAATTTCAAACAAAGTTCTCATAACATTTATATTTATACTAAAGACACAAAGAACCCTGAACATATATTGGGATTCTCGATTGGGCTTTCAGAGTGGATCCTCTAATACCAAAAACATCGTAAGGTTAATTTTCGAAATCAATCTTGCATTTGCAATCAAAGTCTTCGATTTTCTTTTAAGAAAATTCTTTAGTGAATATTCTGTCCAGAATAAATATGATGTCTACAAATCTTGAAAATTTCATCCATGTTTTGTGAAAAAATCTATATCAAAGTATCACTTTTTTAATTCATCACTTATAATTATGCACTTATATTTTTCAGAATAATCTTTACACGACTTTACTTATTATACTGGTGTTAAATTTTAGTTATTATCTGATTTGTTTGAGTGCCCAAGAATACTTGTACCCAAGTATAAGACACCATTCATTTATGTATCTGGATACAACATCTACATGTAGTATTTAGAAGCAACATTTGTATTTTGTATCGTTCTTTCCAATCTAAATATGACATCTAAATATTGCATTTAGATGTTGTTTTATTTGTTTTCGAATTTGTAAAAGTAACCAGATACATTTTCTAAAAAAGAAACACAAAATCATGTTTTTTGCTAAACTCGAAAATTACGTCTTCCCACCAATACGGTAAAATGCGTTTCCGTGTTTTTGGTCGTAAAACTTGTTTTTCTGTTTTTGGCCATAAAATTTGTTTTCGCGTTTTTGACGAAAAAATTATTTATGAGTTTTTTTGCAGAAAAACGTTTTCACGTTTCTGGTCCAAAAAGGGTTTTCGCGTTTTTGGTCGAAAAAATTAATTTCTCCAGATTTTTACACAGTTGATATGCTGAATCTAAACTTTCATTTTTTTATAAAATATCCAAATTTTTTAGATTTAGCATCTCGACATTTAGATACTACGTATGTTACCGATTTTAAAATAATCAAACGAATAATATTTGAACGTTTGGATACAACAACGAACAGCCCTAAATCAAAGTCTAAACAGCTATATAAAGCAAAGTTTCTGCTCTGGTCCCTTCTTATGTTTGTGAAACTATAGTGTTATATGACCGCACCTTCGCATCAATTGTTCAATCATGCACATATATTTGAAGAATCCAGTTCATGCTATATTTTAAATATTAGTGTTTTTTTAATCTTAAACGAAGTTTTTTTGTTCAAGGCGAGTTTAAGTTTTTGAAATTGTCGAGTTCATGAAAAGAAACGTTAGGAGATTTTTGGGGGGTCTGGCCGAAGCTCGCGTTTTGTCATTTAGTCGTTGTCGTTTAAGCATAAAAAGCTTGATCATACATATACGACGAGACGTGTTAACATAAGGCTGTGTGGTTCTATATAAAAAGGAAAAGGTGGAGGATGCATGTGCCATTTGTTTATTTATCTTATTCGATATATTTTCTTTTAAGGTTGAAAATATGAAACGTGGTTACAAGTTATTTGAATACAAAGATTTCTTTACTTTTGAGATGGTATGGTCTCACTATTGTTTTCATTTTGATAAGTGGACCTAACCACAACAGACTGTCCAGTTAGCCATTTAAATCGCATACATGCCGAGAACAACCGCAAACTTGCGAAGAGGTGGAATCGAATTTCACACTTTGATGAAAAGGTTTGGTGGACTTTTACCGTTTGAACTAGCGGCACTTCTCTTGTATTTGTTATATATAATGTTCAATATGTTATAAATGTTAATGTGGCCAAGTTTTATAAGCTAAAGATAATGATTATAGATATGAAATCACAAAACAGAAAAGAAAGAAATATTTGTATTAGCCTTATCTTAAACAAAAGGTAAGATTAACAATGATGAATCCTCCAGCCTAAAAGATAGTGTAATTGCCTCCAGCCCATAAAGTTGTGTTGAAAAAGTTATGGTTATATTTCTATTTTCGTTTGATTAAAGATAGAAAAAAGTTTCTAATGACAAGTAAAGAAGATCAGAAACATTGCTATGGTTAAATCACAGGCGTAATGATTTAAGAATAATAACCACCATCATTATCTCGTTATATTATCTCACTTTATTACTTTTTTTTTTGTCTCCAAGTTAGAAATTAGCAATTAGTATCAGTGCCGGTTTAGTGGGAG
Source organism: Iberis pinnata (assembly GCA_900406425.1). Classification (NCBI taxonomy): domain Eukaryota; kingdom Viridiplantae; phylum Streptophyta; class Magnoliopsida; order Brassicales; family Brassicaceae; genus Iberis; species Iberis pinnata. Next base: position 4,342 of record OVBE01002204.1, on the reverse strand, counting down.
GAATACTAGGGACGACCACCCTGAGTCCCTCTCTTGAACAAATAATTTTTTGGTTCAAATTTTTAAATTTTTTTAAGAAAATTATTTTTATTTTTTTAATAGTGATTTTAAATAAAAATTATTTGTATCTAATATATATTTATAAAAAATTTACAATAAACACCTAATACATTAAAATTTTGATTAAACTTTTTTTAAAAAACTAAATTTAAGGGGCCCAAATTTTTTTTTTTGTCCGGGGTCCCTAATAGTTTTGAGCCAGCACTGATTAGTATGCTCACAGGGGCTCGAATCTGCGACCGGACACATGATACATGAATAACACCAGTGAAAATCCAACCGGACTAAAGTTGTTCGGCTATCTCACTTTATTACCTTTTCTCTCCTTTTCTTTTTCTTATATCTCTAGTTATATGTTGTAAAATAATTTACTTCAGAATATTTTTTAAAAATTTATTATATGTTTATCAAAATTATTAAATAATAAACAATAAATATATGTAATAGATTGATATAATAAAAAATAATATTGTTTTAGTTATGAGTTTGATGTTGTGGTTGGAGGTAAAAAAAATTAAATGCTAAAACTACACAGCTTTTTAAAGAAAAAAAAAATATCCAAACTTTATAATATTTGTCATTTTGATTCACAAATTTTTTCGATTATTATATTAATACATCAAATTATTGTTGTTGTCATTACTATTTAATACTTGAACTTTTTGAAATCGAAATTTCACTTAATGAAACCATAACGGACATCAACCATAATTATACAACTTTTTTGGTTTCCCAAAAATACATGTACTATTAATATTTTCCAGTTTAATATATGAACTAACAAATTTGTATAATTTGATATATGTGTTTAAAAATATATGTTCATGTTAATAGAATTATCACTTGTGACATAGTTATTATTATATACGTTTATATTTTATTGATGCAAAGGAGATTAAAATAAATAAAAATTTAATAACCATTTTTACTATTACTTGTTTACCGTTTTGTAAATCATCGTCAAAATTTTAAAATATAAAACTAATTTTGTCTAAACACAGGTTTCTCATTAGTTTGAGTGCTTTCGTCCGACTGACATAAGAAAATATTATTTGATTGTCATAAAATATTTTGCGAGTACATTGAAGAGAAAATTTCAAAATCTAATAAAAAGTGTGTTCAAAGAACCATGATAGTTCCAAAAGTAATATAAAGAAAGTAGCAATACTAAAAACTTTTTTTTTTTTTATTTTAGTTTATTTTGCATTACTAGTAGCAATGCAAAATGCATTTTAAATAATTTTAGTAACATGAAAATGCATTTTAAAACAAAAATGTCAAATTATACAAATTTGTTACTTTATGTATTAAACTGAAATATCTTAATAGTTCGTGTATTATTCGGGAAACTAAAAATTTTGGTAAATATGATTAACATCTGCTAGCTTCCGTTACGTAAAATTGCGATTTTAAAAAGTTCGTGTATTAAAATAGCAATAACACAAATTGATGTATTAATATGACAACCAAAAAAGTTTGTATATTATAATAATAAATATTATAAAGTTTGAGTATTTTACGGATTTTTTTTTTTAAATATAAATATAGTGCTTATGATTGAAAATATTTTGATTGTGATCATTTTACTTCAAACGGAGGACTAAAGGTTTATGTATATATACCATCTAATAAATATATATATATATATATATATATAAATATATGCAAAACAGACAAACTTTGTATAATTTTCTTTAAAGAAAATAAAAATGTAACTAACTTAAGAAAAAACTAGATATGGATTGACATTTGTAGAATTTCTTGTAAAATGTAAACTTGAATCAAACACTCATAAAACAATTAAAATATTTGTTAAAGAAACCAAGATTACATTCTTAATTCAACATAGTTATGGGAAAAAAGATAAATAATTTATATTAAAAACACTTCTCAAAATTCTCAATTTGTTCGACACAGTCACATAAAAAAATGTAAAACATGCAAACACTCACTACGCACTTCTCAAAACACTATTCACACACACACATACACACTCTTTTCTTTTTTTTTTCTTCTCTTTTCCCTATGCTCCATAGTCCATAGGCACTAATTTTCTTTTTTGACCTACAGAGAGAGTGTGTGTGTGGCCTGCAAATATAAAAAGGAAAGACATCATTGAAGCTGTTTTATTTCTCAACTTTAGCTCCTCATTTGAAGCAAAATATGGTTTGGTCTGAGAAAAATCTCTCCTCAATGCTGTTCTTCTTTTTCTTGAGCTTACTCTCTTTCTTCTGTGGCACTTCTCTCTCCACAACGTTTCTAGTGGATGGTGTTGCTGTGTGGAAAACACCCGTTGTTCATGTCGGTGACTCAGTTAGTAAGTGTCTTTACACAAACAGTTCTTTTCATTTTTTTCCATAGATATTTTAAGCTTAATTAGTGGTCCTATTCAGTTTTCAGACATAAGTACGGATATGATCTATTCATCTTCAGAAACAAAGATGCATTCAATGTCTGTGACTTTACTCAAGCAACTCTTCTTACAAAACCTAACTCCACCTCCTTCACGGTATTTATCTCTTTCATTGCTCAATTCGCTTACCAAATTTTGAACTTTATTTGGGGGAATTGCTGGATAAGATGATAATTTCATATGGGTTTCTTTGAAAATTCATAAAGTTGTGATCTTTACAAGTCCCCCTTTCTCCTCTTTGTTCTTGAGATTAACAAAAAAGCCTCCTTCCTCTGTTTTTATGTCTAAGCCTTTTTTTTTTCGTCATTAATTAAAGTTTCAGTGAATATTAATAAAACTTGAAATTCAATGCTTTGTTCTGACAAAAAACTTTTATTAATTTAGTAGTAGTTGATACTCAAAAAGTCATATGTTCAGTGCTCAATGATAATCAGAGTTAAGAAGCATCTAGACTATAAGTCTTCTATTTACCTTCTTTAAAATTCGAAATTTTAAACCTTAGTTTTATTTCACTATATTAATCGGCTCAAGGCTCAATGATAATCAGAATCAATAAGAAGCATCTTGACCTTTATTAAATTCTCCTTTAAAACTTTCTTAAAAATGAAATATTATAAAATTTTATCTGTTAAAATGTCACAAAAAATGATTGTTGTGTTAATTAAAACACAGTGGTACCCATCAAGAAGAGGTTTCTACTACTTTTCATTCACCAACAACACCTCTCTTCCCAAAACATGCCAACTCAATCAGAAACTCACGGTCCAAGTCATACTCTCCGCCGCATCACCACCATCCCAACCACCGACGATCGCCCCTGGTCCTTCTTACCCATGGCCATTAGGGCCTAGAGAAGGTTCAGCCTTCTCTCCGGGACCATCTACGGCAGAGACCACGACGGTTACAGCCCCTGGAAAAGACGGAGTTCCTTTCATCAGTAGTAATCCGGCGGTTCCTCTTCCCACCGGAGAAGTTGATTCTACTTCCATTAATCCATTACCCACTTCCACTAATTCAGCACATCAGGTACATAAACATTCACTAATTCTTTCTTTTTAATACAAAAAGATTTTGATGTTTAGAATTGTTTGTGTTGTGCAGGTGATTACGATGACAGTAACGTTGAAGCTTGTAGCCATGTTTCTTCTTCATCTGTAGAGAGAGAGAGAGTATTAGGAATTTTTACATAGCATTAGAGGAATAATGGTTACATTTTGATCATGTTATTGCTAATCGAACTTGACTTTAATATTGTAATCATTTATTCTCTCTGTTGCTTTCTCTAATGGTAGGTTCTTGTGTATGTTAGATAATGATGAAATATCTCTAATTGATTTCATCATTATCTAACAGTGTAGAATCTTAGGGTTTTTTATTTTATTTTTATTTGATGTATTTTGTAAAACCAATGTGGCGTAGTTTCTTTGTGGTCTCCACTCAAATGTCTCAAGTTTGCTTTTCAGAATTTTGGGTCCATAGCTTTCAAATACGCATATATGGTATATGCTTGCTTTAATTGAACTGTACTGTGTCCTTTCCTTTTTCTTGTCCGAATTTTTAAAACGGCATATAATTTGTAGGGTTTGAAAATTAGATTTAAAAGTGTATGAAGATTTCCGTGAACAATATTCTCTCAAACTTGTGTAGCCGTTAGTTATTTTCACGTGAGTGGAATTGAATAATTATTAAGGATTTGAACTTCAATTATGTCACAAAACAATAAGACAACAATGTTTCACCTACTTCACGGTTGCAACCATTATGTTTGAGGTGAAACCGAGATCACAACATCTACTATGAGAAATTACAATATATATATACATATATATATATATATACATATATATATATATATATATATATATATAT